>VWYI01050027.1:88780-121280 GCA_013399455.1 Anthoscopus minutus | reverse complement strand
TTCAGTTATTTTACTTTTTTTATTTTCTGATTTGTAATACCCAAGCATGTTTCCATGCATTGTTAACTATTTGCTAAGGAATTACTTCTGCTGCACTCCAGTAACACTGACTACAGGTCTACATAAGTCTCTGCATATTTGAAAGGATGAAGCATGATATTTCATTTCTTACAAAGAGATGCTACTCTCATTTCTTACAGATGCAACCCATGACATTGTGCCATATTACTTTATTAGCACTTATTTTTATAATCTCTTATCTAAGGAAAATATAATCCAGTTAATCAACATGACTGCATTTTGTTTTCTTAGGAATTACATTAATGGAATTCCTATAATACACTAGCAGGGAAGCCAGCACAGCACTGCCACAGCAGTCCCACACCCTGCTTGCTTTCACAACATTGTACTTTGCTACCAACGTGTTGACAAGATCTACAGGTTAAACAGTCCTGTATCAGCTGTACCTGCAGTCACAGATGACCAAAGGATGACTCATTCCAGCTGGTGAACTCTGCACCTGTTCTGGCACCATCAGGAATGAACTCAATCCATACAGACTGGCATCGCTATGAAACACAACAAGAAGCATGTGAAGCTGCACCTTCAAACAGGGTGAGCGCTGGCACACACAACCAGACCAGCAGTTTCCCTGCCATGGCAGCACTCTGGGCCACTGGCCAGAGCCAGCAGGAGCCATAGTGGGGAGGGCTGGCCCCACACTGGCCACAGCAGCCCCCTCCCTCTGGCACCTGCACCTCCCTCTGCCCACCCAGAGAGGCCATCGCTGCACAGGACCTTGCTCTGCATGGGCATAGGTACCCCCCAGCACCAGAGCGACCCCCCAGGCTCATGCACCCCCAGAGACCCTCGACTCTGCAGCAGCCCCTCCTTGGTGCTCCTCACAGCCATGACCTATCTCCCCATGGCAGGGAACAAGTTTCCCACAGCTTCCAAGGTCCCTCTGAATGTGGCAGTGCTCCCAGCACTGTGTATCATCCAGATGCACTTGGCTTATATTCCTGCCACCAAACTCTATCTGCTCTTCATTATTCTCAATTTATACATATCTTTAAACAGCCTGTTGTAAAGCTTGTCAAGACTCTGGCACCAGAATTATTTCAAATCTTTTAATCTAGGAATTTTGGGGGGTTTTATTTAATTTATTTCTGACCCACCTGTGGATATCCCACTCTTCTCCTGATCTCTATTAAATATTTAGACACTTTTAAGATAAGCCCTTTTGCCAGTGAGAAAACTGGCAGAGCTCAAACAGCAGTGGCCGGTTAACTGAAAAGATTATTCACAAGATACCTGAGCTTTAATAACTTTAAAACCAATATTTTTGGTATAATAAATGTGTGGGGATTTTTTTTTTCCCATTAGAAAAAAAATGTATTTGCCTAAAGAATAATAGACTGAACTTGTAGGTTATGCATGTATGTCACTTTTAAAAAGTTTTCAAGATTATCATTTCACATCTAGACAGTTAAATCAGGGAGGGGGAGAAATCAGTGAGATATTAAACACAATTTACCAAGTATGTTCAGTATGGACGACTACACAAACTGCATAGAAACAAAAACCTTTCTGAAACACTGAGGAGATGCTTGTAATCAAATACTTGCTTCTGCCCCTCCTAGCGATCAGAGTGTTATGTACAAACACCATTTTGCACCACCAAGCATAAAAGAAAGTTCAGTCCTACAAAAACCTCCTCCCCTGGAGCAGCTGGGTTCATCCACATTACTCTTAAATGAAAGGAGCCAGATATGGTTTAGAAGCCTCTCTGTGCTGGTGACAATGTGTCCTGTCACCCCACCTCTGAGGAGGCAATTCACATTTTCTGCAGGGGCTCTGGGGTGGAAGCTCGTGCCCCTCATTTGTTACCGCTGAAGTTTCATTGCCTGATTTCTTGCCTTAGAAAATAGATTCGGTTTCTGCTTACATGTGAAGAGCTAATCTATGTCTAGTGCAATACATGAATATGTTGCTAAAAATGTTTTAAGTTTTTAAAACAAAGTGATTTGTGATCACATTGTGAACTGCAGTGATTTCTTTTTTGATTAAGTTCCCATTACCATTTGACTGAATATACAGTTAACGTTATTTCTCAAGCAAAATATTTACTGAGGGAAGCAAATACTATATATATAAGGTTTTTTTAATATTATTTATTTCAGGTGACAGCCTACTTATTATCTAAACCCTACTTTTTTGTTAGGAAAACTATAGAGAGTATAAAATACAGCATAATAATCTAATCTTCTAAATTGATGTTTCTTTTTTTTAGGCTTACAATAGCATGGATCATCTGAAACATTGCCTGCATAAATGTATCATTTGTCACAAGCTAAAAACTGTCATCATTAAGTTGATTAATCAAATGCTGTTCTAAAAGATGGAGTGAAGCACAAAACACTCAGTCTAGTGCCATATAATGAAGAGATTAATTTGAGGCACAAGACAACCAATTTAGTATAATTCTATGCTCATGCTTTATTTAGAAAGCCATCAATTAGTATATTTTTTCCTTGATGTACTATTTTGTCATTCTAAGCAGTGTGAAGGCGATTTGCTCCAAAGTCAATTTGCCTTCTGTAAACAGAAAGGGTTAGTTAAGCATCTTCATGCTCTGCAATTCTACAAACTGCCATCCTAACAAGGAGGGCAGTAAGAAAATTAATCATGGGGTAAAATGCACAACAGAGTTACTCCTCTTAGGTTAGCACTAATTTCCTTTTCATAATGTAATTATATTTCTGGTAGCAGGAGTGACAGTAAGGAAAGTCTCAAAAGCATTTCATTCCTTCATTATCTTGGATCTCTCTTCAGGATTAATAGTCTATATGCAGACACAAGTCTCTGCCCCAAACAATGTTGCAAAGACACTTAGGTTTTATTGTTTACAAAAGTGAAAAACTTAAATGGCACGTTAAGGTATCTTTTCCCAGCCCTTAGTAAAAATCACAGAGTTGTAATGGATTAAAAGTATATACCGCACCACTGCTTTCCCTTCACAAACACTTGATATCTCAAGTGTTATTAATAATGAGCATCCAGAAAAATACAATCGTTTCATCACCAGATCATTCAGCAGCGCTGGCACAGTGCCAGTGAGTTGATCAGTCACTCCACAGGCCGAGGTTATCCCACGCAGGCCGCGGAGCGCTCAAGGCTGCCGAGGCCACGGCCGGGCTAGGCCGGGCCGGGCCGTGCCGTGCCCCAGCTGCCGAGGCCGGCGCGGGGCTGCCGGCACGGCACGGCTGGGACCTGCCACACACAGCGCCAGGGCCGCCCAAGGCCCGGCACAGATAAACAGAGTGCCCCACAGCAGCTCCACTTCCCCCAGCCCAGGGGGCCACGGCCTCCTGCTCACCCAGCTGTGGCAGCTCACGCCGTGATGGATCCCGAGCAGGCCGCAGCGGCATTCGCTGCCACGGGTGATGCTCACACGCACAGGCATGAGGATGCACAGCCTCCTCATTACGCCAAATAACGATTTTTAAAATGTTAACTTCTCAAAAATACACTAGAGAAAAAAGAAACACCATGGATGTTACCACCTACTAATGAGGCACTAATGCATAATTATTATAATACACACACTTCTCTCCACAGAGGAATATTTACAAACACTGAAACAGTTGAGTTTGCACTGGAGTCATATGTACAAATTGGTTTTGCTCCTGCAGTTTGTGGGTTGGGTTTGGGTTTTTTATTCTGCCACCAGTGACATTTAATGTCTTCTGTAAGACTATATGAAATAATTTAAAATACTAGTGAAACCTGGGCCTTTACTGCTTGCTGCCCTAAATGAGATTGTAGAAACACTATGACTAAAGGCATAACTATTATTAAAGTATTCAATTACACCAGTTTGGTGTTCAAGAGCATGAGTTTTAGGAAGGAACAGTAGTGGAGCTACCAGAGGAAAAACCTGACTTTAGCTGTGACTGAAAGGTAGATAGGAGTTAAAAAACAGAAGTTACAGCAATGCTTTCCACTCCCTATTCCCTCTCCCATGCCCAAAAGCTGCTCATGGCAGACACAAGCAAAATCCCCATATGCTGAACCCACCAGAGGTCACTCCACAGCTAAAGCCCACTCCCCAAGAGGAGGATGGGGGCAGGTGGTCGCCACTCTCCTCCTCAGGGCAAAGGAACCTGTGGGTTCCTTTGGGTACCTGTGGGTACCCTGTGGATACCTGCCAGGGTATCCAAATGCCTGTTCTTGCAGTGTGGCATTGCTCCCTGATCTCTCCTGTTGGATGAGCAGGTGAAAGCCCTACAGGCAGGGTGAGGATCTCCACTGCCGGTGGAGAAGCATCTCTGCAGGCCAGGTGGTGCAGGACGGCAGCAGGACCAACCCAGGTGTGCTCCACAGCACACCAGAATCACTGGCAAGCCTGCCTGCATCTGGGTGGAGGTTGTGCCCAACTGCATGGTTAACTAAAAATAAATTTACACAAACATTTAAATAATCCAGCAACATTTAAATGTTGTTGAATGATCCCAGTAAAGTACCCAAGTAAAAGCCAAGAGAGTAGACATAGCTAGGCAGAGAAGCCAGGGTTGCATGTCAATTAAAGCTGGGTATCAATAAAATGCAGTATATTAAAGAGGAATGCAGACACCCATCCTACATGTCAGTGTAGCCATCCTATGTACCTTAAATTTATAATGAAGTGCTCCATAATGAAAGGCAAACTCATTTAATTTGGTTTAGCTTATGGACCACACTAAATAATATTAACTAGGAAAACACATCAAGGGGAGTGAAACTAGGGATACAAAAAGCTCTTGTGAAAATGTAAAATATTAAACCACTATATATTTTTCTTCTGCCTAGATGTGTTGTTCTTGAGGAAACATTCTCCATCACCTTGACAGCATGCTTCCTTTCTGTATACTGAAGTTTATTTACCTGAATTATTAATGCTGCTTTTGTTTGTAGCTATATCTTAATTTTCTTCTTTTCATTCACCTGTCATGATTGTTTTGATTCACATCCCAGAATGATGCACAAAATATTTCCTTTGGAAACACTGTAGTGTCACCAATATTTTTGCTCTGTTAACAGATTATTCTGTCTTCACAGTAAAACCAGATCATATCTTTTTTTTCATGAAAACTGTCAATCACTGAGATTATGCTTTAAATGTATTGAGCGGATAAAAGATAGAATTTAAACTACATATCATATGTCAGCAGAGAACACCAAGTGCCCTGCAAATGGAGAAAGCACACAGTTCTCTCCTTCTAAATGAAAAATATGCCTACAGTGGCAAACAAGATATCCTCAAACAATTAGTAACGATCATGACAAAATGCTTTTGCATATTATGTGGAGTAATGCAATTTATTATTTGTGGAAAGAAGCAGAACTAAACCCTGTGGATTTTATTATACATTCAGTCTTATTTGTTGTTTCTTCTGCCTAGGCTAAGATTCTGGAGAACAGAAAGATGCATTTATGTTTAAATGGTATTTTTTTACCATAAATAAAACTGGAAGTGAAAGACTGCAGTAATTAAAGAGATGTCAAATGAATGTCTACAAATTTTATAATGCAAGAAAAAAGAAAGAAGATAATGCTATAGTGAGAGAATAGAAAGTTTTAGTAATGTTTCTTTTCAAATATGTTCTAAAGTTTCTCTTTGGGGTGCAGAGTAGAAAGAGCATTTTACTTGTCTAGGAGTTACCTGGAATTTTTTCTTCCACACCCCTTTTTTTCAAGTATAATGTCTAACCAACCCATATACAAAATTCAAAAAGATTCTCCTGAACAGACAATATGGAGACACCATATGTACAAACAGCACACAATTTCAAACAGACTAGGCTCATTGGAAAAAAACTTTTTTTTTCATTTTCCTTTGATTTCTTTCAGAAGGATAAAATGAAAGGGACAGTGATACATATTTTAAGCCCTGTGAATTCACAATGGGGCTTTAGAATAAAGAGGTAAAAACCTTTGAACTAAACAAAGGTCCATCACAGTGCACTTCTTTATCACAAGCACCTTATAAAGAAAATTATGCCAGAGAATGGGCCCAGCTGGCTTTTGCCACTACACCACTGGTCCACAACACCCCAGAATCCTTCCCAGCCCCTATCAATCTCCTGTATGCCATGTCACTGACTCCTCTTGGACCTGATCTCTTATCTCATAGAGCTGGCTTTTTAGTGGAATGCCCTGTGAAAGTATCCACTCATGAGCTTACATCTGAGTGTCTCTTTGTACTAAGCAAAGCCTGTAGTCTAGCAGGCTGCATTAACTTGATTAAAGTAGGACCATAGACAGTTACTTAGGCTTTTACTTTGCTCTTAGATTAAAGACAAGGAGGCCTCTTTTTCTCAAGGTTTTTTTTCAAAACTGCAACTTTCAAAAGGGTCAGCAAAAGACAAATGCACTTATAACTGAAGGAAAGAAGCTTTTATAACAAATGATTTCTAATTGCTCCTTTGTTCCAAAAAAGACAGCATTTATACCAGCTGAAACATAACAATCTATCAGCATGTCTTGATGGAAAGCTTGTGCATAGGGCTGTAAAGAAAGAGCCAAGTTCCAGTAATTTCAAAAACATTATTTCCTTGTAAATAACACCTTATTTAATCCACTTAAACCCAGAACATAAGCACATATGACTGGCTGTGCATAATAGTCTATTTTCACTAGTGGATCATAAAGCTGCTTATGCATTTCCTCCATTTCAGCTCTAAGCAGCAGAATCGGGAAAGTGCTGTGCCATGGGTCTTTCACCCATGTATAACACTTTATATTCTGTAAAAATAAAATTTTTGTAACGAATCAGTGGGCTAGATTCTTATTTTATGCCAAAGACTGGATTATTTCCATGTTACAGATGCTCAAGGGACATGAACAAAAAAAAAATTACAACCAGACTCACGTTTGCAGTAGATGACTGCTTAAAACATCATTGGCTTTGGAGGGAAAAAGAATCACTTTTCATGCTTAACTGCTAAATTGGACAACAATTCTGCAGAATAGATTTAGATACTTTTCAGACACATTCTACTAATTAGCAGATTAGTAATTTTAGGTAAACAGAGTGTGCAAGTGTGCACCTGTTACCTGGATTTATGCACGTGTCCAAATGAAGCTTCTTATTTCTAGGTGAGGCTTGTTTAAGCCACCACCACAGTGTGCTCCTGCTCAGGCCACACACAGCACTCTCTGCAGCACTCCAGTTACAAGCTGGGCTTTGAGGGTGCTTTGCTCCTACTGTGGATGCCAGGAACAGTCATGAACCTGAGACTACTGCTACAAAACTGGGGAATAATTTTAAGTCCCAGCCTAGTGTATTAAAGATGGATGTGGACAATTTGAACAGGAGAGAAAGAAGGGAGTTTGTGTGGTGTACAGCCCAGGGTCTGCAGAGAGGGAAAGCATATCATCAGTGCCATGCTCTGCAGGAAGGGGCTGCATGTCACTGGGCTTTAGCTGAGGGACCCAGGAGATGTGGGTTCAATTCTCACATGGTTTTTGTTACACCAATAGAGAGATTTCAAAAGATGTGTGGATGGATGAAGACACAAAAATCCTAATGTGCTTTGAAGAGCCCAAGTACCCGATGCTTAAAAGATGCATTTGTCTCAAAATCATGATGGAGACAGAGCCAGCAGAGGGGATGCTGGATAAGGCCCCCTCTTACCCCTGTGGTATGAACTCATCTGCACTCTGACAGGCTCAGTTGGCTCTCTGCTTGGCAGACCACCTTTGCCAGCACCCAAGGGTGCTACTATAATTCCAGGGTCCCCCTCTATCAAGAGGACAGAATAATTCTCACTACAGTCAGTTCTGCCCTGCCTCACCTGAAAAGTCCCATGGCACCCTGCCCTCTACTTAGCCAGCACCGCAGCCTCAGTCCCTTCCCTCTGGAAATAGGGAAGTGACTTTCTGGGACAGGGGCTATATAGCTTCTCTGTAAAGTGCTGCAAGTGTTTGTTAAAATAGGAATAATTATTACTGTTAGACTATGATGTTATAAATAAAGCAATGAGACAGCTAATGGCACTTTGAAAAATTAAAAAAAAAAGGGCAAAGAGAAAACTATTTTTCCCTTGGGGGAAAAAACCCTCAGAACATTGATTACTCTTGAAGGGACCCTCTCAACTTACCTTTGAGGACTACCATTGATATTAAATCTGTTTTCCCTCTGAGGCAAAAAATGATAAATATTCTCTTGACATTCTCCTTTCTTCAGGAGACTGGGCTAACAGGGATACTTTTATTTCAAATATGCATGTAGCTATGATGTACTGTGGGCTCAGTTTATGCCCCTCTGCATGTGTACAATGGCACTTGAGAAACAGCCTTTCTTTCTGTCAAGGTGTGCAAAGAGAATGATGACAACAGTGTTCCCTTTGCTACTCACAGGACTTTTGTGTGTGACTGAGATCTCACATATGCTTAGAGAGGGAAAAAACATATTTCAGGAAATCAGTTCAAGTGGTATCAACTCTTCTGGGATCTCTAAGGGTGAGTGCAGCAAGGGTGCCGGCTAAGGTCCAAATTGGTAATGAAGCACACAGATCACAATATTGATAAATACAGATTCTTACTTGACAAAAAAAACAAAAACAAGAAAACAAAAAAACCACACCAAAAAACAACAACAACAAAAACTTAAAAGAAAACCACAACAGGAACTAGAATGTACAAACTCGCATATTTAGTTACAGGATTCTTAAAAAACCATGGCTAGCAAAACAAGATTTCTATCACAACCAGAAGTCCTATCTTTAATTTTGGTAATTCTACTGCTTCCAAATTCATCAAATAGGGACTATATCCACAGAAGTTCTGACAAGGGGTCCCACATTGTCGGGAGGTTTATCTACTTGCAGCTTGAAGAAACTTACAGGCACTGGTGCCAGACTAAAGACAGACATCTCTGAGAACACCCAGAAAAGAGAAAGCAAGTGTAAGAGCATGCATGAGAGAAAGAGAGCATGATGTAAGTATTTACTCATATAGGTAAAGAGAAGGAAATTATACCTGGCATTATCATGGAAAGTGGAATTGAGGTCCCTGGTGTTAGGACTGAACCTGCATGTTTTCCCTCCTTTCCCCTCTTTTTCTCAAGGTGATATCTGTAGATCCCACAGCTATACAGGAGACCTATCCTGATTCTCATGGAGTATTCTTAGGTGCACATGTACTAAAAAAGGCAGCTGGTAACTAAAAACATTGTTTGGGGCAGTACCATCAGAAGCTAAAAAAGATTAATGCTGGGCTGAGCCAGTGGATCTGCTCAGCCTTCTCCCACAAAAACAAGGGAGGTGCCAGAGATCCATTACCTCAGAAATCCCATATAGAGAAGGATCATCCATAGTTAACAGCTCTATGCAGCTTTCTGGGCTTGTCCATAGAGGGAGACGTATTGCACACCTTCAGAAGGCAAAATGCCCAACAGTGCATTCCTGTCCCATGCCTATTACAGGGTAACACTCCCTGAAGTGACAAAGGACAGAAGCAGACTTATTCAGGAGCATTTAAACTGACTGCTGATCAAGCCCATTTATCTTCTTTAATAACTGCTAACAGCTCCCACCTGACTCACCCAAGGCAACCTGAGACAACCTTTCTGTTTAGCTCCTGCAGCTTCACATTGATCTTTTGCTGCAGCAGCTGGGCTGAGTCAGTGCATTGCCTGGCTGTACACAGGGAGCTCTGTGTTACAGCCATTCCCACAAGGAGAGCTGTAAGGAGCTCCTGAGCCAGTGGTAGGTTGTGAATAGGAACCTGGGGGCTGGCCTGGGACATTAAGGTAGTGTCCTGAGGCCTTGATGTGAGCCTGCCTCAGCTTAAGGGTCCTACTCGGGACAGCATATTGACCCTCCTGGTGAGGGATGGGGAGGTCCAGCTGCCCAAGTCTTGTTCCCAGTCTTCTTCAAAGCCTCCAACTTTGCACCTAGGGCAACTTTCATATACACATGAACTCACTCAAATATACCAGCCATGGTCTTTCTCCAGACGCTTTTAAGTACCTGGTCAAGAATGGGTTTGTGATTGCAAGGACCCGCAGCCCTCTTCCTCCCTGAGCTGGTATCTACAGCCAGCCCGCCTCCTGCTGAGTCACCCCACCACATACTTGGAAACAGCTACCATTATCCAAGAGCTCCAGCAACATCCTAGAGCTGAAGAAGATGCTTTTTCAGCCAAGGGGCCCATGGAGAGAATGCACACACAGCCGGAGGACACCTTGGGCTGGGAAGTGATTACCTCACCCAACCCCATTCCACCAGAACAGGGCTAGCCCAGGTCCTGCTGCACTTTCTACAATACTGCTCCTATCTGCTGCCATGAAATTTAGCTAGAGCTAGGCACTTTGTAAGGCAAGAAACTCTTTTTGTAGCCGTATAATTCACCTGTTCATTTTGGCTTTCACACCTTCCTGCCTGCATTTGCTGTGAAGGCAGCAGAGCTGGTGTACAGCGTTTTAGTGAATTGGTTGCCCAGGTTTTATTTTAGTCTGAAAGCAAAATGATGATATACACATATGTGTAATGTAGCACAAAGGCATGTTTACTGAAGCATGCCACCATGATGCTCCAGTTAAAAAAAAATAACAAGCAACAAATCTGTTTCATCCCCAGCCATACACTAGAAACTGTATCTGGCTGCTGCTGAGATCATGACCAGCATAGCACTTTGGGGTAAATACAGCTTTGCATTACAGTCCTCTGGTGTGCCTCCACAGTCGTGGATGGCTAGGGGTTAAAAACTGTGTGCCTGCCTGTGTGTTGTTTGCATGTGTTTGTGTGTCTGTGTGTAAGCATGCTTGCTACAGGCTTTAAATAATATTTTCTAACATTTCTTTGAAATTTCCTTAGTTTACAGTCACTGAGAATGAAGTTTCAAAGCAAGCGCTGAGAGCTAAGCTGTTCCTCAACAGACGCTCATGTAAATATGTTACTTTAAAAAGAAAAAAACCCAGCCCTTTCCATCTCTACCAGTGAAATGGCTACAAATGGGCTGCCATTAACTTTTGTTACTTGAGTAGGTGCCTGTAAAGGGCCAGGTGGTGTTTATGCAGATGAATGAGCATGTTACAATGTGTTCTTCCTTTTGGATAAAACATTAGCGTATCAGATGTGACAAATCAGATGTTCATCTTCCGCACTTCTGCATTATTTTACATTGAGAATTAGATAATGTGCTGGCTTAGCTTTTTACTTCGTGATTTTTTTTCCCTCCTTCTCCTCAAGAATAATTTTATACATAAAGTTCTTCCAACACTCTGCATAATCATAGTCTCACCGTATGTCTAACCAGCAAGGTATTATGGTAATTGTGTATTTCCAGGTAGCGGGCTTTGCATCAGATGGAAGTGAACATTGTTTAACACACTGCATAATTATTGTGAAATGGAAATAATGGACCTACATGTTCAGGGGGTTTTTAATTCTGTTTCCCTACCAGAGCAGCAGATAATTCTTGTGTCTCCAGCAGCAGCGGCAGCAAGATAAATATTAGAATGTCTTACAACCAGGGTATGCAAATAATTGAATCCTCAGTTCAGTGGCTAAACTGAAAAAAAATAACCTTTCATTTTAATCTGAAAAGAAGAAAAGGTATTTGGGTTGCATAAGAGAAGAAATAAATAGTATTTTATGCTTATGACTAGTTTAGTTGTATTTAGCCAAATCTGGTGTCAAAACATGATCCCTTAGATCTAAAAATCAGAACTTTTAACTTTTAAAAAAAAATCCCCAAGCTTTTTTATTATGTCATTTTGTCTATATTTGTCTATCTGAAAACATTTGAAGATTTCAGTCTCAGCCATCAGGAAGCGGCATTTTTAATGAGTAGATTACGTGCCTGAGATATCTCACTTCACTCTGATTCAAATGTTCAAAATTAATTTCAAGTCTCTCTGACAACTGGACCACAACTGTCCTTCCATTTTTATGTTATTTCTTTACCCTGTCAAATCAGGGAAGTTTTCCACTTTGAGGAAGTTGAATATATTCAGCAAATGACATAGTCATGGCCCATATGCCCTGTGTATTTTGCTATTAATTTTCCTCAAAGAATAGATATCTGCATAGTTACTATGCCCTGGTCTTAAGCCATGCATGGACCTAATTCCTTTCTTTACCAGAAGCATAAGCCAGTCTAGGAGGAAAATTAAGAATTCACAATTCCTTGTGCTGGACAAGTGTTATAACAGTGCCCAGCGTACCTAAATCCAGGTATGTTCCAGGTGTGGGATGAAATCTATACCATGGAAATTCAGTTGGTGGGAATAATAAATTGGTGGCTGATTCCACTAAAAGTAAAATTGTGAGTAGAAGATTCACAAGGGGTTTGTACTTGTCTACCTGTGTGAGGGCTCGCAGGCCCCATAGTTGCAGAAAGTCTTTGCTGCACATGGGTTTCCCAAGCACTCTCTGTGGGATGAGCACTGATGTGATACTTCAGGGAGGGCTGCACAGCAGAGCCAGCTGTGCAGGATTTGTAAGGGAAAGAAAGACCAGGTTCTCCTTGCACTACAGAAACCTTTTCTTGGCAGAAGAGTGAGTCCCTCCAGAGGCTGATAATGCCTCAATTAGCTCAGGGTCTGGCTTAACCTCGGGGCAAACAAATCATGTGACTAAAGAAATTCTACCAGGGTGAGGTACTTCTTTTTTAGTATCAAATAGATGCATTTATAGTTTGCCGAGCTTCACTTTGAGTGACACCAACAGAATACACAACTGCTCCAGTTAAATGCACAGCTCATTTCTGTCTACATCTTGTAGGCAGCATGTTCAAATGTATTCAAAATCAAGACTGCAAAAGAATTTCTCATCATCAAAGACAGCAGCTTTGGTTCCCATAACTGTGTTGTTTTGTCCAAGGCTGAGAGGATAAAACAATGCTGCTGGGGGACAGCAGTCACAGTACCTATGTGGTCTCACTTCATGTGTCACACAGCCAGTCCCAGTGCAACTGCTGCATGTGGCCCCATAAGGATAATCTAAATTTAACTTCTGGTTGCAGAGGAGCCTTAACACACCTTGAAAGCCACAAGCTATTAGCTAGTCCTTGGTTTGGCCACCCCAGTCTCAGAAGCTGGTACTGGGCAGCCTGTGGCTCTTACCAGCTCCAGACTGATTTACAAAGGGTTGACTTTATCTCTCTGGTGAAATTACAGGAAAAAACTCCAGCCAAACTGTTGCTAATATGGCAGCCTAAAACTGAACTCCACTTTGGGAGGGACTTTTCACTAGGAGCTACATGTTTTCAACCAAGTGAGAGTTCCCTCTAAATCTCCAGGTCTCTCTGATATGTCAAGTGCAGGAGGTGTACACTGAGAACAAGTATGGAGCAAGCACAGAGGTGTCTGTGCAGTTGCAGGCTGGGGAACGTGCCAGCCACGCCTTCTCACATCGCTGGGACCCTGCACAGGCCAGCATCTGGAAAGATAGCCAGCACAGACATCTCTGTTCTCTCCAAAGGGGCCCTTCACATCCTAAGGATTCTGAGGAGTAATTTCTCCTTTACTTCCAAATATATTAGTGGAACAAGGCAAGTAGCCTCACCACTGGACATTTCTTCTACAGCCTCATTCTGTCTGGGCTGCACATTTGCTTGCTCCCTGCCTTCTTCAGGGATTAGTAAGAGAAGGCTTTGCATGTCCACTGCTTTCTGATCTAGTCCTGCCCCCAGCACCCAGCTCAAATAAACACAAGAGGTAAAGCTCATCCCATGTCTCTTACCTGGAAAAGACCCTCCCTCCAAGTATCTCAGTACTCCATGGCTAAGGTTCTTGGGGAGGAAGTGACCATGTTCTGCAAGTTCCATCAGTACCAATGACTTCCTCGTCTCCATGAACATGTCCAGAAAATATGAACAAGTGCAAGGATGTCCTCATCTTTGATGTAAACCAAGAGTTTACATCAAAGCACAGCTTCACCAATACAGATGTTATTTGCTGTTTAGGGAATCTTACTGCAAAAGACTAATAGTGATTTTACTCTACAAAGAGCATTACCACAATGTGGGCCAGGAGCCTTTTTTCCTGCTCCATGTGACACTGGCAGCAGCACTCTGTTTTTAGCGTACTTAAAGGAAGTGCTGCTGGGGAAAATATAACTAATGAAAACCAGCCATCATTTTATCTTCTTGTACATAATTGTGTTAGTTTTATTAAAAAAGAAATAAAATTAAAATAAAAATAAATAAAAGAAATCAAACAGTAAGAGTTATCAATTCCCATCCATGACTTACTCAGATTTGATTTAACACTGCAGGTCTCAGCATGTATAACTCTGATTTCTGCTAACTGGTCTCAGTCTAGTATTTTCACACCTTTTTTGTACTAAATGCTTACAACTGGTCACTCTACTAGAAACTGTCACCATGACACCTTTATTTAGAATTTTAACAACACAAAAAGCACCAGAAATGAAACTCAAAATAATAATCTTTTATTGTTTGCATTGCAATAAATTCCTGCAAATGCATCCCATTATCTTTTTATACAATTAAACACATAATGTCTAACTGTTAAGGTATCAGCCCAGCTGGGTACAGATGCAGTCTTCTGCCAGTCTGAACAGACCTCGGCTGCCTTTTAATAATTACCCGAATAAAAGAAAAATGATGAAGTGCTGTAGTTTGTTCATCCAAACTGGTAAAAAGCTGTTTGCAAAGAATAACTACAAGGGGAGTGAGACACTGGGCTTTGCTAATAAATAATTCTCAGAAATATCAGTTCTCAATTTACTACTTGTACACCATGGGCCAGTCAAAACTTGCCGGATGAGCCAATTTGCCACAGCTCTTGTTTTGAGTCTTTGTGAAGCTGCTGCGTGAGCACAGTGGGGGCTGCTTGCATCTATCCCTGGAGTCAATCAGTGGGCCTTTGTTTCCTGCTGGTCAAAAATATCAGGTGGCTCTGAGAGTCTAATTATCAATGAAAAATTAAATTCAATACAGGAACATAGCCAGGAGTTGCCCCCTGCACTCTGCCCTCATTCATGGGGTGTGAGTATCAAGATATTTGTTATAATTCAAAATGCATTCAGGCCAAATTGGGAACTTCAGGGGTGGGAAAGACAGAAACCTAAATGTGAAAACAAGAGTTGAGAACCTCATGGGCAAATCAGCAAATTTATCCTTCTACTCCCTTAGCAAATGGGGTGTGCAGCTCTAATTATGCCATGCTTTCTCCGAGGCACTGCCCATCAGGGATTTCTCATTGGGAATAGATTGAGCCAAGTATATACCTATGTGATTCCATGACTTTCTGGTCTTGGGGAAGTTTGTAAGTTGAATACACTATCAGATAAAGATCTAGCTCTCTCAGAACTGGGAACAGATAGAAGCAGAGACAGAGGTCAGAGCACAGAGATTAAACTCCTCAGAGGAGGAGCTTTTTGCTCAGAGACACCTGTTCAGCATTGCAAATCACAGAAACCAGAAGCCAATGTAAACAATCTCTGGATGAGACATTGTGTATAGAGGACAAGAGGAATAGTACACAATGGACAGGTACAGGCATAATGTCCATCCGTCTTCCATTCAACATGCAGAGACAAACCAGGTATCTCAGATGCTTGCCAAGGAGCAGGTCTGGGCTCCTGCTTATGCTGGTCTTTCTACTTACTTGAGTTGTAAGTCAATCCAGGTAAACACACCCAAATGTGGCAGACTGTATTTCTTTACCTGTTGTTTTTTTTCTAGCAGTCAACACTCATGATTTTCCACAAGGGGTGAACCCACTTCCCAAAAGGACAATAACCACTGAAGCAGAAAGGGAGGCATAACACAGATCTCTGGGAGCTAATAGAAGGCATTGTCTCTGCTTCTTCCCTGGCCCATCATTGTCCGTGCTTTTAAACACATATACTAACTGCTCCCACCTCTCCAGGTCATGGGCGAGATATCATTTGGAAGTCTGTCCTCACCCACAGATGGGAGGGGTTGCACACAGCCTCAGGAAGGACCCCGCCCAAGGCACTCCCACCTACACCATCACACTGAACTTGACCTTCTCCCTTCACAGATATTCTTGGTAAACCTTATGTTGTACCCAAAGAAGAAAGCACACACTGCTCATGGGGGAGTAGTGCCTCTGTCTGTGTACATACCCTATGTCCCAGATCTTTTGATTGTAAGATGTTTGGTTTTGCTTAGGGAAACTGATGTATCAGGAGTGTAGGACCCTGGGACAGAAAGTCTTACAAGAGCAAACAGCAGAAGAAACTGAGACACGTTGCTGATGAGCAGCAGTACAAACATGGCTGTATCAAAGTATTGCAGCTCTTGAGGCTCTAAAACCATATTTGCAGCAGCACAGCAATGAACTGTGCCAGCAAACTTCAGGTAGCTAAAAACCTTTTCTGTCAGAGTGATTTTCCCTCACAAAATGCATGATAAAAAGACCATAATTGTTTCACTTCTCAAGAAAAAAATACAGATCCGTATCACGCACTTCATATGCAAATATGTTAAATTAGCTTTCCTCTGTGCCTGGCACTAACTATCCTTGTCCCCTCTGTGCCTTTCTTTTTCTGCAAGTAAATTTGTAAGTGTTCAGTTAAAAAACACCTTCAATCTGCAAGCCTTCCTCGTTATGGAACTGGAAATCACTTCCAGTTCCTCCATCCCTGACGTACAAGATGAAGTATGGCAACTGCTCAGAACTCTCTGTCCTGAGAGCTTCCTGAGAGCTTTTATAGAAGCAGCTTACCCAAAGGAGAAAGTTGGCCACCTAGGCACCAAGCGGAGCACTTGCCTTCACACCAGATTTTGACTAGCAGAATACTATGAATTCATATCATGGTTTGATTAACCATGTAGGTTGGATACTAATTTTTCTTATAAAGCCCTTGGAGACTGGATTATAAACACACAGCAGATCAGAGTGGTGGAAGGGTAGATGTGGTTGAGTAGAAGGTTCTTTTTCATTCATGGTTTAATTACCATTCTTGGTTGCCTCTCCTCTCACTGGGAGCTCAGTGGCAAACATTAAAGGCCTTCTGCAACACATGAAAGCCCAATCCTATAGATTTTACTTGCACAGTGCTGTCACAGGGCAGTTCCACAATTAAAGGGTATTCACACAAGTAAGGGATGATGAGTGTACAAAAGCACTGCAACATCAGCTCCAAAGCTGGCACCTGCCCCAGCAGGATCTGCTGACAGTTCATCCCCCTGCGCCACCTCTCTGCACTGGCTGCTCTTCTCAGGAATTGCAGCCTTGGACTTCACCAGCCAAACTTGGCCAAATAAATATGGATAAAGTTGTTCTTACAGCAGGCAAAAACTATTAGAAAAATGTTTTGAACAAATGCGTTTCAAGATTTTCAGCCTTACTGCCATAAAAACTGAAACACCTCAAGATAGTTTTAAATGCTGTTTAAGGTTGCATCAGACATTTTTACATCATAAATTATTGAGTGACTTAATGGACAATGCATTAGAAGGAAAACAGGCAAATTACAGAATAATTTAACTGTTTCAAAGAAACAGAGCAACTTGCAGGACGTAAAACACTCTATTTCGACACAGAATGCCTGAAGCTAAAGCAATTAAGGCTGCAAAATATTGCCGGCTGACATGATGTGTATGTAAATTTGTCATTCATTGGCAAGGGTTTGTAACAATCACAGTAATGTGCACAATAAAACAACCATGTGGTATAAAATGCTTTCTGCTAAGAGTACTTGGGAAATGGTGCTTATGTATCATTTAAGCATATCACTATTATACATACAGTAGTAGTTTATTACAAAAGATCCCGCTTCAATACTGGTAGCTCAATCAAAGACAGCCCTTTGTAATATTGTTTACCATTGTTTGTGTGCAGGATCATGAAGAAAATATTTTTTCAGTTCCTTTTAAGACCTACTGCTTCTACTGTAAGATTTTCACCAGAGATTCAAATTCTAGTGAATCAGCCCCACCACGCTAGTTCAAAAAAGCTCACAAACTCCCTGTACTTTATCAGGAGAGCCAGTGAAGAAAGAGATGCCTCAATAATGCCAATACTTACATGGCTGAGTCCATTATTTTATGTAAAAATGAGAGCAGTAAAAGAGGCAGTGAGACCTTTTGTGCCCCCATGAAAAGCAGTAGATTTAACAATTGGTCTTTCTGATCTGTTCATCTGTACGAGCTGCCAGCTCGAGGGCAAGGGAAGGACCACAACACTGAGGGCACACCCAACTCTGGGTGCCCGTGCTCCTCCCCAGAGGTGGTGGAAAGCAGGAGTTATTTGTTCACTGAGATCTTTGTAGCAAGGCAGGTAACACCTTACAGCTTCTGCTATGACCTCATCAAGTAAATAAAAATGCAGTCCTGGGGAACCTGGGGCCAATCCCAAGCCCTTTATTACATAAAGAAGGGAAAAAAACCCCATGGGAGGATGCTGGAGGAGTCTCAGATCCCCTCAGACTGTTTTCCCATGCCCCAAAAGTGTTGCTGCTCTTTCCAGCTCTCTCCACCACTGGGACCAGGAAGGCACCTTGGGCTGACTCAGACATGCTTGCACACTCCATCCCTCTTTACAGGCAGACAGGCAGTATAGGTAACCAGTAGATTAAAAATACAGGAGACAGAGCCTGATGTAAACAAACATGACACTCCACAGAAGCAGCCCTGAATTTCTCTATGGGCTTGATGGGTCCACGGAGGTGGCAGTGTTCCCCATTTCAGCTCATTTTGCCCTGATGCAAATCCTGCCAGCACAGCCCCACACTCCAATCCTGGCTTGATCCTCCCAGCTAGACCAGGGCTCCTCAGCAGCAGGAGACTGCTGAGAGCAAACCTTCTCCAGCCAAACCTCCCCATGGATCTCTGCAATGTTGTCCCAAATTACATCCTTCCTTCCAGCACTTAGATACCTTCATCCTGTTTTATCTCGCTCTACCTGAAAAAAAATCTCTTCACAAATAAGGAGGACAAGATTGGTTTTCCTGTTAAATCTCTTGTCTTCGACTGGCTTATCTTAATATCTTAGAGGTGAGATCACTGACAAGAAGTGGACCTTGGCATGGAAGGAGCATAAGTGAGGTCTTGTTAGAAACACTGTGTTCTCTGGGGCACAGGCAGCTTGGTTGACAGTGACACCTTGCCCTCCACTCTCACCCCAGCCCAGATAAAGGAATTTTTCCAAATTGCCACATGCTGCCTCCAGAACTTCAGCAATTTTTGTTTTTCCCCTCAGTTTTGCTGATGAGAAGAATTATGCCTCACCCTGCTCTTCAGATACAATTTAAGAGACACTTTTTCTTTGGAATGCAACAGACTTGTGTTTTAAATTTCTGCTCTAGGCCACATTTCAGGAAACCATCCAAAAGACTATAAAAGGCCTTCAATGGAGTGAAACATGGGATTTTTCCAAGACAAGATTTTAACACTACATCTATTGTCTTTGAACATCCCGTTTGTGAGGTACAGAAAAGGAGCAGATACCCCAAATGATTGTGCTTTTTGAATGGCAAGAGTGAGGTGAGAATCCCCTTGGGATGCCCCTTTCCTCGTACTGCATCCTGACAAATACACCCTGATGAAGATAGTGACAACACAGTGACATTGCAGAGGGAATTTGAGGCAACTAAATTCCACCATGGAGGCTGCAAGCAGAGGCTGAAGCCAGCATCTCCTGCCTTCCCACCAAAACACCATGTTCAGCCAATAAAAAACCCTACCGTGCAGCTGCTCAGGACTAGCCTATTCCTCTGAGCCTCTGGGAAGCTGTCACTAGAAAATCAGCATTTTCAAATGCTCTGCCAGGGCAACTCTTGGCAAATGATGATGCTACAGTAGTTCCTTGATACATTATCTGTTTCTCACCCAGCATCCTCACCCATTCTTCTCAAGTCCCTGTCTTGTACTTTGATCCCAAAGGGTAGGAGAAAGGCTGAGGGAAGAGGGTGAATTTTAAACCACCTCTCCATATAAATAGAATAGGTTATGCATTCCTTTCTGAAGTACAGTATTAATCCCAATTGTGCCATAAAATATATATGACTCACTTGAGCCTTGTTCTCTGGTGAGTTATGAACTATTATGTCACTCGTGGGATAAGTATTATGTCTCTTAAGAGACTATCACCTTTCCTCTGCTTCATAATATAAAACTTCATTGAAACCTGCCGTGCCTGATATAAGCAACTTCTCATCATGCACATTAAACATTTTTTCTTTTACAGCTTCATTCATTTAGCTGATATTCACATCCAGATGAGTTCTTTCAGATGCAGCATAAGCATAAATTAGTATGTAAGAGATGCAGTCATTTAGCAGAATTTTTTCTTTAATATATCTGGTGATATTTATATTTCATCACAGAGCAGAAAGATTTTTTTTTTACACATTTAAAGATTTATTCCTGTAGTAAGTATCCAATTAATAGGGCTTTAGCATGCAGACAGGATTTGTATTTATGCTGAAGAAAATATGTTCTCATTATACTTTTATTCTCATGTTAGATTTATTGTGGGTTCCACTATAATTTATTTTAGTAGCTCCATTTTCTAATTCTTTGTATTTACATGTCTTTTCCAACAAAAATAATAATACATAAATAATACCTGACAACACTTTGCAGATTTTCTCTATTTGTATGCTTCAATTCTCCAAGCATCTTGGAGTGGAAATGCTGTGAACTACAAAGGAAATCTCTATGTGATCTCTATTACATGAAAAATTATCATTTTTATATCCTCCTCACTCTGCCAAGTTCTTTCCAAGTTTCTGTTTGCAATGCATGAAAGCAGGCAAGCAATGGTAGCAAACCCAAGTAGGAATACTCACTACATACGCTTACATTTTCAGTGTGTTACTGCAATTAGCAGTGTCAGAGGACAGCCTGATGCATTACAGCACACAGCTCTTCCCTATTTACTGTCAAATATATTTTTCCATAGACTTGCTGCTATGGGATTTATGATAACACAGTCCTACCACTGCTATCCTTCAAACCACTGCCAAGAACAATGTTCAGTAAGTAACACTTGGCTTTATCCCTAACCAAGCCTTTCTGCTGGTGTGCAGTGGGATGGGAGCTTGAAACTAAAGTGGGACCAGTCTCACAGTCACCTGCCAACATTTCCAGCATGTGAAGATCTTATGCTGAACAACTTTCCTCAAATGCTGCATCTCCTAATGGAGAGATTCCTAAAGGGTGCTGTACAGAAGCTTTCCTGAGCCTGTGCTCTGTAAGAAAGCCTTCTTGTGCAGCCCATCCAGAGCTTTAGGCCCAGCACTAATCCCAGCAGGTCAGACTGGCCACAGAGCACAGGCAGTGTACAGCTGGAGAAGCCAGCTGAGTTACACTACAGACATAACACTGCATGTAAGAGGCAAATCTGGCCAAGTGCTGTTGCAGTAGATGTTGCTTTCATTTTGCAGTGTACCCTCTGCTGGGAAAAAAAATGACTTTGTGTTAGATATCACATCTAATTATTCCTGTTGGGCTGGCCCAGAGAAATGTCAACAGTGCATTGTAAGTGCTAATTGGGGTGTCCATGCTCTGCAGTAGATTTGGGATACAACACCCAAGACTGGGGAGGTTAAACATGCTTTAGAGTACTGTACTGTAATGAGCTTAGTCTCCATGGAAGAGGCACAGCTTTGCTACACACATTTTGTGCTGCACTGCCTGAGCCATGCACCAATGTGCTGGTCAAGGCAGGCTGCCCGTGGCCACCACCAGTGACCAGGAAAGGTGAGCAGGATTCCCAAGGCATGCTGCTGAATGCTTGGCAAAACAGACTGAGGTGGAGAGAGAAGGAAAGAGGGAAAGGAGAAAGGGAGGAAATAATGGAGGGGGGGAAAAACTGCTGAAGAGCGAAATAAATAAAAGGTTACCAATGTGCTTACCTTGCCTCCCACTGTTTAGGCAAAAAAAGCTCACTAGTTCTTAGATTCACATGACATAACATGGATTGAGCTGTCACTGCCTGTACTGGGCCTCCATTGGAGACTCATACTTTGCTGCTTTTTCCACAGACCCCATCATGCTTCTGAAGAAATATTAATCGAACCTCATTTCAGAATTTCTAGTCCAGAAAAAGTACATTATTTTGGTATAGGTTCAGTGATGGTACTTGAACTCACAGAATCTAGCCAAATTAACAGTGGCAAATCCCCAAAGGCTTTTTTGAAAGCCTTTATTTTCCATATTGCTCCTTCCTGCTTTAGAGCACCAGTTGGAGGGAAGCAGCCTGTTCCTTTTACAGTGCTGGGGTAGCACTGTCTGCTGTGACATCCCACTCTTCTATGTTCTCAGGCCCTGTTTCATCATTTTTACCAGGCTGTCCTTAAAATTTTCAGGACTTTCATTCTTCTTATTAGATCTTCACATAATGAAACCAAAGTATTTAAAGCTACAACATTCTTGTTAGTCTACTGGGCTATAAACCTGACAGGGATCTAGTCCAAGCCCTTTTGTGTTATGAGGGGACCATTTGTGCCCCTCAGTTTTTGCTGCTTCCGTGGACAGTGTTGCATCAAGTGCTGCTTTAAACAAACCCTACAGAAGAGTGTAACTTAACAGAAACAAACCTGCAACAATGTACTTGTTCAGATGTTGGGGCAAGACTACAAGAAGGAAATCTGAAATATTCTAAGGATAAAGATGAGGCCTCAGATGTATTTTGTGTTTCACACAATTCTGCCGGCATTATTACCCCGTATGCTAATGCAGAAGAGGTAGGCAATTATTCCCAAGCTTGCTTCATTTTATCTGTTCTTCCTGACCTCAGATTAAAATGTAACAGTACCAGACTCCACAGACAGCAAAGGGCAAAATCTCACAGACTGTCAGTAAAGGGCTGTGCTGAATGTGGGGACAAGGACTAGGGAGGGAATTGCAGGAGTGGTGCCAGCTGAGAAACTGTTTGAGCTATGGGCTGCATCCTTCCAGAGGGGAAGGCACACAGGAACTGCGCCTCTACCATGTGTATTCAAACAGTGAGATGAAGCTGCTCTCTGAGACAACCCACTATGCACAGGATTTGCCAAACTGTTCATAGTGGTTGCATCCTGAGGTTGGTCACCTGGGAAATTCTCTTTTTAAGGACATTATCCTCAGGGAGCAGCTCCAGTTCCTTTTTCTCGCTCCATATTCATCAAGACCAGAACAACTGAACAATTGAACCAAATTCTGGTAATATGTGGTTTACCCTTATCACATGTAAAACAAGTCATTAGATGTTGGCTAAGCTGACTGCTCACTCCATATACCCAGATATACCCACACAATGCTGTGCAAATTCAAAGGCAGATGTTGTGCTGCATGTTTTTAGTGTGATACCACCCACAAGGACACCTGTTCTTGGTATGGGAAAAAGAGATATTTGCACATGCATGTCAAGCTGGAGAAAAGGCCACTTGAATTTACACAGGGGTGTAACAGTGCACAAATCTCTGCATGCCTGCTGCAAGGTTTAGGACAGAGATACATGTCAAACAGCTGGAAACCTACCTAGAAACCATGTGTACACAGTCTTAATCTAGTTATCTCTGTCTCATATTTTGCACGGATGATGTATACACCATGCTGCCACAGAGGAATGCCCACTTCATGTATACTGCAGAAAGGGAGGATGAAAAAGAAAATATTACTCTCATTCTGCACATCTTCTTTACTGTCTAGATCCACTAGTTGTATTTTTGTTTGCTTTCTGAAATAGCAGGAAATTGGGAGGGATTTTGTGACAAAAAGCTAAATAAATATTTAATGTATCAGCACCTGTCATACAGTTTTTGTGCACTATCGATTTCCTGGTAGTTCTCCTTCCCTACCCAACTTCATTAAAGAATAAAAGTAAAGTAATAAGTCATTTCACACTCTGTCTGACCATTCTACAATAATAGCAAGATTTCATGTAAGGGTACAACATTATGCCCATCTGCAATCACAGTCTCTTTGCAAAAATCTCAATTCACACTTCACATGCAGCTAACCTTGTTACCATTCCCTTCCTAAACCCATCAGTCTTGCAGCTGCACGTCTTCACAACCCAACATCTTAAAATTCATCACTTTGACACCCTTGCATCCCTACAGGTCAAACTAAAGACACCAACCAAGAATAATTAAGGGGTACCTCAGATGTTTAGTTTACTTCTAGCCAACCTTTCCCAGAACTAAGTACAGTTCTCTGTCCATATAATAAAGATCCATGGAAGGTGCTTGTTTTAAGGGAACAAGACCTCCAACGAATTTCAGAGGTCTCTCCCCCTCTTTTCTTTTTTTTTTTCTTTTTTTTTTTTTTTTTTACAAGTATAGCTCTTTGTAGTCGGAATTTGAACAAGAAGTGTGATAATGAGTAGGTTCAGGGAAGGAAAGGTGTTATCTCATTAAGGTAATTACTAAGACATCCCCACCATTACCTCGGTTTGAAAATGTGGCAATTAAAGCGCCCTACATGGGCTCTCAGAGATGAGGGAACAAGACAGTCGCGTACAACTTCGGTGTNCGGCCGAGCGCGGCTCCTGCCGAGGAGGGCGCGGCGGTGGCGGGGGAGCCCCGGGGGTCCCGTCGCGCCCCGCATCCATCGCTGCCAGCGCAAAGTGCCTCACTTGGGTTCCTTTGAAATCCGCACATTTTAAGGACCGGCGTTTGTGCGCTTCCATTAATAGAAGCAACTTGTGAAAAATAGGGCATATGAATATGGAAAGGCAGTTTTAATGCGATAGGCGCTTGGCTGGACCTGCTCTCCGGCTGGATACACGCGGAGACGGGCACGGGCTCCGGCTGCCCCACGGCCCTTCAACGGCTGGAGCAGCCCAAGGGAGGAAATAAGTTCGGGGCTTTTTCATGTAACGGGGGCACGGGGGAGCTGCGCCTTCGGGGGTCGGCCACCCGCCTTCCGCCGGTCCCGGTAGGTCTCCATCCCCACCAGCTGTGCCCCTCCAGGGATCGCGGGGGTCATTTCGATGCTAAAGCCGAGATACAGCAGGCTGTTTCTCCCATGAGACGAGGGCACAGGGCCACCTTGGTAGGCCAGGTTCCCTGTACCCCCGTTTTCTTACAAAGGG
This sequence comes from Anthoscopus minutus, assembly GCA_013399455.1. Classification (NCBI taxonomy): domain Eukaryota; kingdom Metazoa; phylum Chordata; class Aves; order Passeriformes; family Paridae; genus Anthoscopus; species Anthoscopus minutus. The sequence goes on along the minus strand of VWYI01050027.1, from coordinate 96,268 downwards.
AGCTCCCCGATAAACCGCCTGCTGGGGAAGAAACCCGGCGGTATCACCGGAGGGAAACGTGGGCTTAGCAATAAGAGAGAATAGAGGAGGGGGAAAGCGTGTAAATCTCAACCTGAAACAGTGATTTCACCGCCCATGCTCACCACCTCTGGCCTGGGAATATTTCTTACATTATGAAGGCTTTGCTCTTTCCACAGGTGAGTTCAGCCTAGCTGCACGCACTCTGTGTCCTGGGTTTCCGAGGATTTCGAGTGGGCTGCAATAAGGACTTTGAGTGACTTACAACATCTCTAAACGCATTTGCACAGAAATGTGGCGTGAATTTGGAGGAAGGTAAACTCTAGAAAGGCAGAAAATAACAAAAGTTGAAAACCCACCCTCACAAGAAGCACTAAAACCTGCAGGAGTTATAGCCAAGCCCCCAGGCGCCAATACAGCGTTACATACGGGCAGTGTGTTAAACGCAACCGGGGCAACCGGCACGGCAGGGAATTCCGCTCGGTGCTGCTGACAGGCTCCCAGCGGCTGAGCCGGACTCGCTTGCCCGGTCGGGGAAGAGGATTAAGCTCTGGAACACCCAGCTGCCACAGCGGCGCCAGAGCTAGCACCCTCGGAGCGGCACAGGCAATGCTCCTCCTCGTACCCCAGCCCAGCGGAGTCGCCCTTCTCGCTTTCTGTTCTAGCGAAGGCCAAGCTAATCCCCCAGAGAGTGAAGTAATTAAATATGATCCTGCTGCTGCGTCCCGCAAGAGAGCCCATCAGCCAAGGGCAGCGGTGCAGCCTGCCCGCGGCTCTGCTGCCAGAGGCGGGGATCAACGAGCCACCGAAACGTGTCTGAGGGGAGCAGAGGCTCCTCGAAGGAGCCTCCTGTGCCGTGCCCACTTGCAAAGCACATAGCACGGCCCATGAGAAACAAACTAAAGGGGAACTGAGCGCAGGATGTCCAAAGGGTCCCACGGCGGGCGCGCCGGTGTCAATGCGGAGCGACACGACACGGGAGAAGGGGAGCAGCCCTGTCCCGTTTTTAAACCTGCCTGTCAGGGCGCGGGCAAAGCACAAACACCCAGCACAAAGCCTTCGGGACGCAGCCCGCGCTCAGGGCCGAAGGACCAAGCCCCGGCTAGGACAGGGACTTTCTCCCAGATGCTGGGCGGCAGGAAGGCGAGGCAGGCAGCGCTTCGGCAGCAGGAAGCTGTGCCAGCCTCCTTCATCTTCACCATCGCCCGCCGGCAAACGCCGGAGAAGGCGACTGCGAAGCCGTGGAGTACGGGAGACTCCCGTGCCTCCCGCCCGACGTGCCAAGGCCGGGCTCTCCGGCGGAGCAGGCCGGGCCCGCCCGCGCTACCCGGAGCTGTCCCTGGTGCTGAGGGCGGGCGGGGCCGCCCGGCGCAGCGCAGGTGTCCCCGCGGCTGGAGCCGCCGGAGCCGCCCCGCTCCTTGCGGGCCACTGTCCGCTACGGGGAGAGCACTCACTCCCGGCCACCCCGCAGGTTGCGGCCGTCCCCCGCGTACAGACAGACCTGCTACAGCCTCACGGACTGTTTCCATGCTCAGAGCACCAGCAGACAGGTCTTTTCCAGCGAGTGCCAGTATTTCCGGCTGTTGAAGGCTGAGAGAGCCCGTCCCGTCACGGAGTTTGGTTGTTTGTTCACAACCACTTCCATGGCCGAGAGCAGGTCCTGGCCCAGGCAAGGGCAAAGGCTGAATTGCCGAGACTGCCGCAATTCAGCAGCTCCGCACAAAGTCTGGGGCTGTCGCGTTAAAGGCAGCTGTCCGGGAGCGGAAAGGGGAGAAACACGAGCGGCGCGGCCGAGAAGGCAGCGCAGCCAAGGGCGCCGAGCCGCGAGCGGTGCCCGGCCCCGCGCCGTGCCGTTCACTGCGCTAGACCAGGCGGCGGGAGGCAGCCGCACGCATCCCGGCCGGGCGCCCAGCTTTGTCCTGCCGCAGCGCGCTGTAAATGCGGCCCGCGTGCCGGGGTTTTTAAAGGAACAACGAAGCCTGCTCCTACAAGGTTGCAGCCAGGGGACCCGGCCGAGCAATTTCGGGGTAGCCTGACCTTGGGTTGGTTCTATGCCAGCGCGATCGGGGAGCGGGACAAACGGAGAACTTACGATTGCAGCCCTACTTCCCGCACAGGGAAAAGAAGAGTGAAAGAGAGCGATTGTTGCCCCAAATCTCCTCCCGTTTACACGCACTTTTCAGTTGGGTGTGGAAATACATTTCAGGAGAGGTGGCGGTTCCTCGCCCCCCTCCTCCGGCACCCCTGGCTTAGACGCCATCCTACACGGCACTGGCAGCCCCTCAGCCCCTCCTCAGTCCTGTCTGCTGCCGTTCCCAAAGCACCAAAAGCTCCCTGCCCCTGTGGGCACCCGGCGGCAGGTCCTGCTCGTGAGGGGGCCACTCATCTGTTTTGCATCAACTTTCCTTCCTTGTTCTCGTTACTTTCAGCGAGTTTACGCTGTCAAAACCGAGCCTTAGAGAACAACGAGTTGGGACTAGCTTTTCCAGCTGGATCTCTTCCTTTCGGAAAGATTTGTTGCTTAGACTAAGGGAAAGGCCCTAACAAATCCAAATTTCCTACCTCCTTCCCCAGCCCGCATAGGATGGATTTCCCGGGAAAACCTCGGCGGCGATGCTGGGCGGACGGGCTGCCCTGGCCACTCAGGGACCTGCTTCCGGCTCGTTCCTGCGGGGGGTATTTGGGGGCCATGGCGAAGGCGCGGGGCAATACTCAGCAGCCTCCGCAACATGGGCAAAAACCGAAGTGGGCGTTCCCGACCCGCTCCCCTTTTGTTAGATCAAGGCAAAGGTCAATATGTTTTTAACGCGAATTTATTAGCACATAAATCAGCAAGCCGCTCGCTAATTAGCAAAGCCCAAATAAACGTGCCCGGAGGCTTCTCTTTTCTTTTTTTCGTTTTTTTTTTTCCTTCTATCTTAAAAGAAAGGGGACCCACGAGCAAAAATAGAGAAAAAAAAAATAAGAAGCGCCAAACCCTCAGAGGAGAAGCTAATATGGAACTTTATGAATGTTTTATAGGTAATTGATGTATAACTTTCTAATTTCGCAAGGGGGTGTTCACCTCCAAAGGCTGGGGACAGAGACGTCCCTGGAGTCCAGAGGAGGGTCACAGCTCCCAGTCCCTACCCGCGCCCCCTCTGCCCCCGCGGGACGGCCGGGCAGCCCACGCCGGCACGGAGAAGAGAGGCGCTCGGCAGGGAAGCTACCAGGGGAAGGGCTGGGGAGGGAAACGGGCACACACAGCAATAAAGTTCAAAGGCCAGCGGGGCTCGGGAGCTCTGTGTCCGCCGGGACCCCTCCTCCCTCCCTGCCTGTTTCCCCTCGTTACTCACCCCCACCGCCGGCTCTCATTGCCTGTCCCAGCTCCGTGCGGAGACAGCTGCCGGGCCGGGGCCACGTCCCCAAGCTCTGCACGGCCCCATCGCACCCGGCCCCAAGTGGCCAGAGCCACTACCCGCTACTGCCCTGCCCAGGTGCTTAAAATAACAGCAAGGGGCTCAACACCTGCCGGGAATTTGATTTTCCTTTAAAATACAGATAGGAAAAATAGCGCCTGTTAAGAAGCAATGAACCTAAAATTCAAAATATAGTCAATACAATATTCAAAATAAAAAAGTGGCATCTGCCTTTTCTACTCCGAATTTCTTGAGTTTTCGTCACGGGGAAATTAGCTACCTTGAATTTTCGCGTTTGTTAAAAAAAAATAAAGTTTATTTTTTTCCTTTTTTTTCCCCTGTGATTTTTCAGTCACAAAAAAATCTATATTTTGTCATCTAAGCATTTATTTTACTGAATCAAAAAGACATGAAAAGGGATAGGGAAGAACCACATTCGTTCGTTTTAAACTAACGTATAGAAGTGATTTTTTTTTCCTCCTTTTTTGAACGACATATAATAAATATGATATAGCACTCAGCACTCGGTCTGTACAATTCTGTTCGCATTAGGGAGCATGCCACTTTTCAATAAGAAAAAAAAAAAAGGTAATGAGAAAAATCAGTGCAAAGTTCTCCGTTCCCCCGGTCTTCTCCGCCGGTCGGGGGTCGAGGCGCTCTCATTCCCTCTGTCCTCCGCAGCCGTTAGTCTCTCCGGCGGGCTCGGGCTCCCTCTCCCTCTCCTCCACCCCCTCCGTAACTCTCTCTCCGAGCTCCAAGTCCTGCCTCGCAGTAGCCGAGGTCGGCGGGTCGCCCCGCGGCTCTGCCCGCCTTCCCCCGCGTGTGGTCGTTTCACTTACGGGCTCGGCTCTGGGTTCACGGTTCAAGAGTCCCTGCTCTGACTGATCGCCTCCCTCGGTGGCCGATGACTGCCTGCAGAAGCTCCTGCCCCTCGGCTTCCCCTCGCTTCCTCCTCTGCGGTGCTGGGGCTTGTTTGGGGACGGGGAGGGGAAGGGCTCGTTGCGGGGACCGCGGTGCCGTTTCACCGGGGGTGCGGGGTGCCGGGCATGGGGTTGGCCAGGGGGTTGAGGGCCGGCTGCCCGCCGGGCCCCAGCCCGTGGATCAGCACCCGCGGCACCAGCGGCCGCTGGAGCTGGGGGTGCGGTGCGGGTGGAGTCCGATACATGCTGCTGTACATGGCTGCGGCCGCTGCAGCCGCCGTCGTGCTGTCCATGCTGCCCAGCAGGCTGGGGTGATAGAAATAGGGCGAGGGGAACATCCGCTGCAGCGCTGAGTAGTTCCCGGCCTCTGCCAGCAGCTCCAGGCCCACCGCCGTCTGTCGCTTCCACTTCGTCCTGCCGGGGGGAGCAAGAGGCTGCAGGGCGGGCGCTGCTTTGGGGCACCCAGACCGCTTTCGCGGAGCCCATCCCCTGCGCGGCCCCGACGGAGCGCACTGTCCCCGTGGGCCCGCACACGGTGCGATCTTTCTGGCTCTGCCCGGTTTTCCCTCCGAGCCCCGCACCCCCCGACACATGCATACGGCAACTCCGGCCAAATTAATAACCGCGGTACACGGTTAGATCCCAACGCACTGACACTAATGGTTTGCGACAGAATTAGGGTGGCTGCAACCGTATGTAATGAGACAGAAAATTACGGCAGCGTTGACAGGGGCCGGACTCCCCAGCCTATCGCTGGGGAGGGCGCGGGGCAGTGGTCGGGAGCTCTCCGCACCACCCCAGGCTCCCGCGGGCAAAAACCCAGAGGCGCAAGCCCGCCCCCGGCTGTCCTGGGAGACCCTGGGCCGCCGCTCTGACGGGGCCCGCCTTACCTCCGGTTCTGGTACCAGGTTTTGACCTGCGTGTCGGTGAGGTTGAGGGCGGCGGCCAAGTCCATGCGGTCTTGCACACTCAGATACTTCTGCCGCTCGAAGCTGCGCTCCAGCTGGTTGAGCTGATGGTCGGAGAAGGCTGTTCGTGCCTTCCGAGGCTTCTTGGCCCGCACTGGTGGGCTGTCCCGGCTGCTGCTGATCTCCCGATCGCCCTCCTCCTTTGTCCCTGTGAGTGAGCCCAAGAGCGGTGAGGACCGGCGGGACACCGGCTCGGCCCCCGCCCCGCCCCGGTTACCGGGCCTCGCCGCCCCCTCCCCGGGGACTTCTCCGGGGCACGAGGGGAACGGTCAATTATGGCTGGGGGTGGTGGCGGCGAGCCCGTCCGGGGAACAGCGGGATTCCCATTTTCCGTTTCCCAACTACAGGGCTTTCGTTATTTTCTCGCCCTCTCCCCCTGGCCCGAAACACCGGGAAATCGATCTGTCAATCCGGCTCCACTCGAGCCCCAGTTTGTGGCGCTCCTTGATCTTCCCCGCAGGAAGAACAATAATCTCCCTAATTGACCCACTGGGGAGGTTGGTGCACACAAAAATGGCCAGACCAGACTGTACATCTGGTTTGGGCACTCGTATGCTAATGTTAAAAGAGCAAAATGAGCTGCACTCGCGGGCACCGCACCGCTCTGAGCCTGGCGAAAATAGCTCAATTGAGCAAAATTTGTCCTGTTGCCTTTCGGCTGCACTGGGCTGCCTGCGGGGAGGACAGCTCCGCCGACACCGCAGGCAAAATATCCCCTCTCCCCGCTTGCCTTTCCTTACTCTTTTCCTTCTTTCCCCTTCCCACGCACATTTTCACCTTTTCACTTCCGAACCCCGCACGGCGGGGGCTTCCCCATCAACACAAAATCCCTAATTGAAAAAAAAAAAAAAAAAATGGAAGATGGAGAAACAAACCTCCTATCCCGGCGCAGGGAAAACGCGAGGTTTTTGCCAAACGCACAAAGCCCTCTCACCTCCCTACGCCTAGCGCGGGCCGAGTTGTTGTTGTTGTTATTATTATATTATTTTTAATTAAAAGTTGGATGGGTTGGTTTGGGGTTTTGGGGGGTTTTTCGCTTATTTGGTATTAACTGCTAAGGAAGGAGAATTTTTTATCTTAATTTTAGAGCGAATGAGCAAAAATTAAAAGGCTAGATGCACTAACTGCAGCTGAGCCGCCGGTTCTTAGAAAGCCGTAGAATCATTTATGTGCATTTGCATTAAAAATAAATACTGTCTGATTTCCCATGCGATCCCACTGCTCGGGCTATTTCCTTAAAAAAGGAGAAGCCAAATTTTTAAAAATTAAAAAAAAAAAAAGAAAAAAAAAAGGCCAACAGATTAAAAAAAATTTTCTTTAATTTCCTACCGACCTTATCCCCACGGTCGCGAGGATCATTGAGCAGCCCCGGCAGAGTGAGTGCTCCTACCGCAGATTTTTCTCCCCTATTTTCGTTTCACCAATGCGGCCGAGCACCGCGGCCCCGGTTGTACCGGCGGCTGAGCCGGTGCGGAGCCGGACCGGGCAGTACTCACCGTGGCATTTGATGTCCCCCTGCGTGTCGTCGCGCTTGTCGAGCTTCGCTTTACCGTCCTCCTGCTCGAGTTTGGGCCTGAAGCTCTCCGGGGCCGCGCTGCCCTCCTGCTTGGGAGTGTGGTGGGGAGAGGGGACGCTGGTACTGTAAGGTGCACACGCAGCTAGGGGTTTGCTGTCGCCCAAAATGTCCTTAATTAAAAAAGAAGAGGTGGAAGTCCTGGGGCCGGAGCTGGCCGAGCCCAGCTGTGGTGGCGGTGGCTGCGGGGGCGACGGCTGCAAACTCGGCGGCGGCGGCGGCGGGTGTGGGCCGAGGTGGAGGTGGTGCGGCGGCGGAGGGAGGCTTTCCGGCACCCCCAGGTGTGGCTCGGGGTGCTCCATGCTCACCGAGATGGGCGATGAGGGCGCCGTCCCCACAGTGTCGATTTCCGAGCAGGGGGACGGCGTGGCCTGGCTCCTGAAATCCGCGGACCGGCCGTCGCCGTGGGGGCGAAAATCTCCGTTCATGACTCCGGGGCTGCCGGTGCTGCCACCCGACAGGATCGTATCTATCCCGAAGCTGGACCCGCTCGGCCCCTCCATGGCGAAACGCTCAGCGCCGCGTCCGCATCCCCGTGGGCGGCCGCGGGGGTCTCTCACCGGGGATGGAGGAGAAGGAATGGGGGGGGCGGAACCGGATTACCCCAACCC
>VWYI01050027.1:39397-79397 GCA_013399455.1 Anthoscopus minutus | reverse complement strand
ACACATCCATCTTGCAAGCAGGAAGCCAGGGCTGAGCAGAGCCTCTGCCTCTCAGCAAAGCAGGTTCTCTGACAGGTACCCCACTAATGCAGGATAGCAGGCACCATGGTGGAACTAAAGGACAGTTTCTGACTACAGTGAGATGAATTAATTTGACACCATCTGGCAGCAGTTTTTCATTTTTGACAATATTTAAAACATAATTTGAGCTCAGGCAGTGATAAATAGGTCTCAGATCTCACCTGACTTTGGTAACCTCTTGACCTAGGCATACTGAGTCATTTATCTGAAGCTGTAGATTCCAATATTTTGTTGCTATATCTAATCTAAACAGACTTCTGGACGCTGCCCTTATTGCACCCTGGTAATACTGGATTGATCCTGTTGAAGCAAGTGGAAGCAATGACATCTATGTCTGTCTTTCATCAAACACATGATGAAAGTTGATCATGTTTAAGCATGTTCTCCCAGCTGGAATCTGTAACAGAAAAAAGCCATGATGCATTAGTGTTCCCAGACATCTAATGGTGGAGTGCAAAGGGGCATTTTACTATTATTGGTACAGTTATTTCCTTTAAAATCTTAGTTTTCATTCTCTGTCTAAACATGGCTTACGATGGCTTTAGCATGTATATATATATCTACATGTATGTACACATATGGATGCTTGAGTCTCTATACAAATAAATAAACCCTTTAGACAGAACAGCATGACAGCAAAAGCTTTCAAATGAAAACATGGTGTGAAAATGTAGGATGTCTCTTCTCTTTATGTTCTATGGTGAATGCAAAGGAAATTTATTGCTTCAAATGTGTGCAATCATTTTTATCTGATTACCTGTAGATGTTCTATGTGGCTCTGTGTAGGAGACAGTACACTCTCTGTCTCCTGCAGACATCCCAGTTTATTATAAGCATACTTCCATTCTTTCACATATCTTTATGAATTTGAAGGAGTGGCTTAGAATTTGTCACTTATTTTTAACAATATAATTTTCTTTGGAGGGAAATATTCCTGCTAAGCTTGACATGTGATATTTAATCACATATTGACCACTCAGAATTATTTTAATGCTTCCTGTCAGTTCCAGTACAGCAGGCAGAGTTCAAGCAATATATTTGCCTGGAGTTCAGTATTCATTTAAATCAAATTTGTCAGCTTTCAATTTTTTTAAATGTAATATTTTATTTTTATTAAATGCAAGTTAATAATGCCTTGTCAAGCCAAGGGCATATTTTAATGTGAACTCAGATGTTAAGTGAAATTGGAGCCATAACACCCTGCTAATAGACTCATGTAATCATCTTAATGCCAGCATCTCAACCTAAAACAAACATGTGCTGGCTTTGTGTTCAGTTGTCTCAGGAAGCCTTTCCAGATGCATAAAACACCCACACAAACACAAACAAACACACACACATCCTTTAAATGCATGTGCTCTTGGGGTGGGTGCCTGTGACGCTTGTGTATATTACTTAAAGATTTCCATGTGGTCTTTTTTCCTTTTCATAAGGCATCTTACTTGACTGGTGACATAACAGCCTTGTTTAATAATGCTGTCTCTTCTCAGCTTCATCTTTAATTTTCCATGTTGCTATCTAGAGTGACTTGATTTGGGTTTTTTCTGACAATATTTATGTGTGCAATTGTACACATATGAATACAGCTTTTCTACAGAGAGGTGCAGACATGCCCACATACATGCAACCTTGGGTATGTCTGGGTGCACCAATATTAGACATGTGCATGCACATGTACATAAAGCATTTTTGCATTGCAAGAATGTAGAGTTTGCTCACACTACACACTGTATGACGTGCACCCACACGACAGGTAAACCTCCACAATATTTATCTTTACTCGAGTGAAGAATTATCACTCTTCTTGTTCACAAAGACAAATGTAGCAATGAGCAGCCATTGCAAGTTCGAAGGTAAGAGATGGATGGAGACTGATCCAGCCCTCTAAACATACTGTAAACCACAGCACTGTAAAGTAACACTGTCACAGAGGGTGATAAAATATTTCATCTTTACCAAGCATTTCCCAAAAGCAGGACAACCCAGCACCCAGGTCCCCGCACTGCAACTGTGGGCTCCAGACCCATTCAGCTGCCACGCCTTGCTGGGGACGGGCGATGGCACCTTATGTCTTTCACCCTTTAAATCCCCGGCTCTGAAGGGGCACAGGTCAGCCGTGGCAGAGCCATCCCTGCCCGACAGCTGCGCTGCTGCGGTGGCGGCGGGCAGTGTCCCCTTGCCCGTGCGACTGGCGCCTGAGGGCCCCGGCCGCCTTGGCAGCGGCCCGGCGGAGCGCTCCGAGCGGGCGGGAGCAGGGGACGCGCTCCTCTCACCAGGCACCGCCGTCCCGGGCTGGGACCCACGTCCCACGCGGCAGAAACAGCGCCCTGCCTCCCAGGAAAGCTGTGATCCAGCGCTTCCCACGGCCACCAATGCCATTCCAGCGCAGGGTAAGAATGGTGAAGGGACGGAGATGAACTGAGGTGAAGCAATGTTTTCCAGTGACATCTGCAAGGAGACAATGGTCACTGCTATAGAGAGAGAACACAAGGCTGTGAAGAGGGTCAGGACCATGGAACCAGGAGCTTTTAAATTTAAAAGTACCCAGAGGATGTTCCAAGACAGATCCAGGCATCCAAGACACTTGTGTCCAAGGCTTATCTCATGAGCGGAACAGGGCCATGGAAGGATTTTAAGAACAAAGGATTTGGTTTCTCTACAGGTTTGCATAAGCTTCTGAACATGTTTCCCCTGCCTCTGAGGAAGGAGGTCCAGTGTAATTTCCCCAGGCAGCTCTGGAGCCATCTTCAGTTTTTAACCCATCCCTGGTAGAAAGTGTGAGAGAGAAGGAGCCATAACACACATTCTCTCCCATGAAGAAAGTTTCCACCAGGGCCCTAGGGAGCTCCCCAGTGCAGAGCAGCACCATTGTTCCTTCACCACCCAACTGAGCAGGAGAGCAAAGCATTGCCTCTGTCCCGGGGTGAGAGGAACGAGTCAAGCATATTTGAAATGGAGACATTTGTTTTTTCCTATGCTCACCTTCACCACATAAACACACAGCAGCAAGCAGAGGTATTGAGCTTTCCTTCCCAGCTTTCTCTCCTCTGCCAAGGGCAGCAGCACAGATGCCCTGTGCATGTTTTGAGGTGTCTCACATCTCAGCAGGAACAGTAGTCTCATACTTCCCCACAACCTTCACTGAAAGCCGGGGTACAGGCAAAACCCCTTCCAGCAGGGAGCCCAGCTGTCTGGGAGTTAAAGGTGCATCACTGGCACCATTTACTTGTACTTTACTTTTAATTGCATCTATTTAAAAAAAATCTCCATAGGGCATGCTGAAACCCTGTATGCAATATCCAGCTCTCAGCATGAGCTCTGACAGCCTCTGTGGCCCTGGTTTCACCCAGTTTAGGGGTATTTGAATTGTCACTGATTCCACCACTCTGGGCTAACCTTCCCACCCCCAGCATGGGGGAAACACAGCTCTGTCAGGCCTGAATACCTTTCAGTGGGTTTTCCAACAGGTACCTGTCTGATCTCCAGAGTGGTCTGAGGATCCTTTTTCCAAGCCCACGTCCATCATGGCCAGTGTTTGGGAGTTGCTGGCTGGATCCCAGTCAATGCTGGGAGTGGACTAGGGATAGGCCAAACTAGAGGCCAGCTCAGGACCCTCTCAGAGACAGAAACTGGCATCCTGCACCCTGCAGACAGAAAAGAAAGAGTGTTGAAAATGTGCATGAGGGTACAAAGTTTTACTTCTGCCTCTACTCTTTGACTGACACCTGAGAACAGCAATGCCTTGGGTAGACCTGGACTGGGCTGCAGCCAAACCTGTGCCCATGAGCTCTTGGGCAAGGCAGGAAGGGCAGTGGGACTCCTGCAGGTGCCACTGCTGGTGGGGCTGTGCTTAGGCACATGTGATGATGCTTAAGTAACAGTTTCTCAGGCTTCACTGCTCTCTGAAAGCCAAAAATGAGAGCCCTTTGCAGAGGAAAGAAGCTGCACCTCTTGTCACACAGCTCAGCTCCATCTAGCACCAGGGAAAACACTTCCCACCATGCCTTTCCACGGAGAGAGAAGAAAACCGCTGGAAGACTCTTGGATTTTTCCTGACTGCTGCTCCCCCTGGAGACTTTTCTAAGGAAGGAAGACGTTGCAACTATATTTCCAGGCCTTGCTTACCCCTCTTTGCCATCCATCCTGCTGTCCTGGAGCAGTGCCTCTCACCCCTGAACCACACCTCTCCTGCCCCACGCTGATCTCAGTGCAGAGCAGTCAGAGCTAATGCTGTTATATGACCGTAAATTTGGTGCATCAGAAAATCAGCCCAAAGATGTTCACATCCTTTTGTATGTTCATTCAGACTATCCAGACTCAATAACTCTGCCGTGATCAAAAATGCAATAACGTGGCAGTAAGGCACATATATTAATTATAACTGCAGTTCAAACATCAGCTAGTTTATATAAGAGTAATTAAAATCACAATTGACCTTTTGTAGTAACATACGACTATGCTTAATTCTAGCCACTAGCATTCAAGACTCTTATTTAAATGGTATTCCTAATTCATAATTATATATTTTTTGAAAATAATTTTTATTGCAAACTGAAAATTACTCGTATCCTGTGTGTTTGTTCTTTATACAAACACACTCATATTCTCAGGAAAATGGTCTAACACACAAGAGCGGATTAAGAAAATATATGTTTATTCTAAAACGGCTTGAATTTTCATCTGTAAAGCAGTTATATAAGAATATATAATTATCTAAGAATGATCAAATAACATCCAGTCACATGAGACTCTTATCTATTTATTTCTCAGTCCCTCTGTACTATTTATTGTTTCTTGCATCAGTCAGAGAAATCCCATTTTTAACGAGGAACATATATTTCATATCATATCACTACCTTTCATGATTCCAGACACCCTGGCCTAAAGAATTTCTCCAGCACCCTACAAGGCAACTGTAGCCTCAGGGATCAGGGAGAGGCAACAAAAGCAAAATCAGGAAAAACTTCTGCAGGAGGAAAATGGGGAATAGTCCCCCCAGTTTCACCTGCCTTTAAAGTCCAAAATGGGTCATTTTGCACATCCTTCTCCATGCCAGGATGTCTGGCAAGAAAATAACCTCGATTTTGAGGGAATGGTTTGGAGGGGTCCATTGGAGAGCAGGAATGTTTCGCATGAGTGGGGACAGCTGGGGCAAGCCCACCATTTGCAAACGTGCCTGTGGTTATGCTTTCAATAGGTGGCACTTATGAATAATAATATGCATAATCTATCTTGTGCCCAGGCAGGAGAGAAAACATAAGTGGACAAGCCTGAAGGCATGGCCGTCTATTAAAGGTTGCTTGGGAATTCTCTGCAGAGTTAGGGCAAAACTGTGCTGCTAAACATGGCTGAGGGATTTGCATGTTTAAGAAAAGACGACTAATTGAAAATCTCTTCTGGATGAATGATTTACATTTCTTACAGATCAAATTACAGAAGGTGAAATACAGTTTTGCCCTTTTGCTGTTTATTTGATTGCAAGCTTTCGCTGCTAACTTTCCTTTTTATTAAAGAGCTTCAATGCAGATATCCAGGAAAAGACAAAATTCCCAAGACATAATAAGCACCTAAAGCCTAAACCCTGCAGAAATTCACAATCCTGCTTTGTTCTGTGGCCATTTGTAGATATCTTGAATTAAGCACACATGGCTCAGAATCTTAGTAATTAAGTATAAAAATAATAAGAAAATTGCAAAAACATACTCTCTTCTACCTATCACTGCAAATGTAATCCAAGTCTATTCCCATCAGCAGCAGGGACAGTATAACATCAGGGTAAGACATATTCAATTTTAAAGTAGCCCAAAAAATAATGAGACAAGTATCTTGGAGTTTTCCCAGAGAAATATCCATCAAGTTGACCTTTATTTTTAATTTGTTTATATAATGCCTCAACTGCTTTCTTTTAAAAGAAAGAAGAGAAAATTGTATTATTTAAAAAGAAGAAATGGGTGTCTAGGTCTGGTGAATACACTTCCTTTGCACTGCAAACCAGCAGCCACTATCCTGATCTCCAGGGTATTTCCATTCCCCAGGGACCATGGGATATTACTTCTGCTCCCAGTGAGGTAATCCAGCCCAGGAAAGGGCTCCCATCAGCTCAGAAACAAGGCTGGTATGGAGCTGGGGAAGGAGCTTCAGAAAACCCAGCATTTTATCTGTGAGCCAGGGAAGAAGAGCAGATGAGGAGGAGCTCTTCCATGAGATGTTAACTTGCCTTCAGCAGGAGGAAGTCTGTAGCTGGGGCTACCACTAACACGACATGCATTAGAAATGTGATGCTGAGAGTACTGCCGTGATTTCTGATGTGTGGCTCAGCTGATGGCTCACTCCAGCAGTGACAGCACCTTGGCAAGCAACAGGGACTCAAGTCACCTCTGGGGCAGGAGACCCACACTCACCACTTATTTATCACACCTCAAACAACCCAGCTGCAGAAGAGTATCAGAGTGCTGGTATTTTAATTGAAGATGGCTGTATGAGCAGCAGAGATCCTCATTACCTTAGTGTTGATAATAGGTATGGGGAAGGGGGGAGGGTGGAGAGTGGTGGCAAAGCACAGAAAGTGGTTTTCTAAATCCACGTACACAGGAGGGAGAGCACATGAAAATTGGAGAAAACATCACTCAAGTATAAAGCATCAAAAATTTCAACTCTAGTACTGCTGCTTTGGCCAAACAAAAAAAAATAATAAAATCTATTGGCATGGGGAGAAAACACATTTCTGGATTTTGATAAAGCTATGGGAAGTTATTTGGAGGATCAATTCCCTGGGCCAGTTAAAAGTCATTGTGCACTGCTGAAATAAATTCCACCCTGGGATTTAGTACAGCAAGTTCTCCAAAGATGCTGTAGTGAATGAGCTGGCAACCCAGGGGTTCCCCCACTCTACCTCTGGGTGTTCCAGAAAAGCAAAATTAAGTGTTGAGAGGAGGGGGGAATGCAAGAGGAATCCAATATCAGGCTTTCTGCTGGTTTCACTGCTGCTAATCGTCTCTGTACATGTGAACTGGGTGTAAAATGTTCCCACATCAGAGCTGTAGTTGTGCATAGGTGTAAATTACTACACAAGGTTCAAGGCAGCTCTCAGCCATGTCCAAGCTGCCTAATTAGCAGTTGTTAGTGTGGCGGAGCTATAAAGTGCTAATATTCAAATGTTATGACTGTGATGCCTCTTGCCAAAATCCATAAAGTGTTTGGAAGCTGGCTAGTGTTACTGAATAAACTCTCTCTTCCCTCTCAAGCAGAGGATCAAAGGCAGCCATGCTAATTAACCTCTCCTTTTAGAGCATCCATGGTGAAAATGTAACATTGCACCAGGGCTGCTACCACAGCAGTGCCTGGCCCTGACAGAAGATGCTGCAGAGCTGCAAGAGCAGAGCTTTTGCTTTCTGTCTCATAGAAGGCAGCCCCCTCATTCGGGTATTGCTGTTCTGGGTGGCAAAAATGAAAAACCAAATATTTTTTGTAAGACTGTTATTTTAAAACTAAGCCCTTTGACTCACACAGTCAACCTCTAAAACAAGGCCTACAGGACTGGAGAAAAGCACTCATATAACATATAGTACTTGACATTGCCCATGGCTAAATATAGGGAACAAGATGTTCTCTGTGGCCATACCAAGCTTCCTTAGTCATATACACTTTAATCTAAGCCCTGCTACAGGGAGAGAGATCCCTGGCCCCATTCTCCCTTCTGAGCAACGACAGCGGGGCGAGTACAATGTGTGTCCACTGAAGCATGGCCAATGTGGCACCAAGGCTCAGCTCTGTGCAGATCAACCCAGTCAGGCAGGAGCATGCCCTTGGTGCAGCTAATTTCAGAGTTATTTTCTATGGTTAGCATCAAAGACATTTTCTACTGCATGCATGTATGAAATTATGGCTCACTAATTTAATAAATGGCAGAGTGCATATCTGACCCTCTTCTCCCCTAAATCCCCTGCAAATCTGTGTGTTGTACCCAGCCAGCAGAACCCCTGGTGCAGAGACATCTCTATCCTGGCCACAGCCTCTTCTGGAGGAGAGGGACACAGGAAAGGAGCTGCTTAAGGACCTTCCCACTATGGGCCCATCTTCCCCAGGGAGGTGGTCCCAGGAAGCCAGATAGGGCCTGTGAATCCACAGGGATACAGTCCAAGCCACCCTCAATGATGTTGACACCGAATGTCCTGAGCTTGCAGCCGTCTGCAGAAGAACTTGGCACCATCATCCCTGCCTTGCCACTGGAAATGGGATGTCCCAGAGGTAGGACATCTTTCCGCAGGTCCCATCCCTGGTAGAAAGTGCAAAACAGCGGCAGACATAAGCAAAACAGCTCCATTTCTTCTATCTGTGGCACACACAGCCTCCTGCATCCAGCCAAATTCTCAGGAGAGAAAATCCTCATTTTATGTCATCTTTACAGTACTTTCCAGACCCCCGAAGAGTCATGCTTGAAACACACACAGTATGTTGACTAACAGACCTGGGTTTTCCAACGCAGCTTGACCCAAGTCCACATACACAATGAAATCCCACTGAACTCTGGCCTCACACAAAGATGGGGAAAGGGCCTTGCTCACCCAGCACTGTCCTCAGACCACGGCAGTTTAGTGATCCCTGGTGTCAGGTTCATGAGACCACGGGGCGAGCTGGATGGGGCTGGAAAACTCACACAACTCTCTGAAAAAAAAATCCCATTAAAAAGTGATTTTTCACAGCAAAAATAAAAAAACCAAATCTCATCAAAAGCAGTAGAGCTTCTCAGCAAGACAGGCACTGGCAGAGCTGGGCTCGGTGTGTGGAAAGGAAGTCCCTGTGACTGAGAAGTGGATGGGTGTCTGCAGCACAGCATAAATTCATATGACAGTTGCTGCTTTTTCAGTGAAATCAAACCTCAGCCATGTCCTGTCACAAACAGAAACTTCACAGATGCACTACAGGATATTTCATTGCTAAATATTCTGAATTTTCAACACGAGAATTATTACCTAGCACTAGTTGCATTATTTGTTTCATAGGGAGGGGAATAACATTCCTGGGGCTCAGAAAAGAGGCATATACCACCAAAGCAAGAAAATATGATTATTCCTTTGTTTTCACAGGTCCTCATGCAGGCAACTGCAGGTCTTGGAGATACTCTGACATAGGCCTGGAGTGCATAGCACTCCTTCATTTGCACTTCAAGCGCTCTGAATCTGGGCAAGGATTCCAGTCTCAGAGGCAGATCCTTCAGCAGTTTACATCATGTAAGTGTGAGGTTATTCCTGATTCATGCTAGCATGGCTGAATGTAGCACCTGTTCCCATGTATTTATTTATGTTGCCTATAAAAGATTTATAATTTTTTTTTAAAGAGACAGAAATTATCGTCTCATTTATACTAGCAAACTCTTGAATAGCAAAACTGACTCCAGATAGTTGGAATGTCTTAGGGAGTAGATCTGGCACAGTGGCTTTATTTCTGGAGCTCTGCTCCACCTCCAAATTTTAAAAATGGTATATTCATGCTCTGAGGCAAATCTCATTTTCCAGCTCAAATATTTTATGCAATATTTTAGTAGGCTGTTTCATACTGCTGTACAGTCTCCAATTTTAAGAATTATCAATAATGTATTCTTCCATGTAACCTCTTTAACACTCACAATAGAATAAAATAAAAGCACATCAACAAAAAAATTGTCTCTGCTTGGCAATGCTATGTGAATGTTAAATTTCCCATTTCACAATGCAGCCATCACTATAAACTCTGAGGGCGGATTAACGCTCTTCTGGTACTTCAGTGTATCAGAACATGGATTTGCAGACAACAGCTGCAGCAAATTCCCTTGACTGAGAAGAATTACAAGTATTATCACCTAGATCATTAAACTGGGTTCATAGATTGCAGAATGTCTTCAATCAATTCATCTAAGATAACTTGAAGCCAGCTGGACCCCCTCAGTGAGAACTTGACTTAATTGGCCAATAAGTGGCTGGAAAAGGTGCATGCGATTTGATAAAATTACAGACTGCAGAAGCGATTACAATTTGGAGAACCACAGAGGGTAGCCTCCGGGTCAGCCCTTTTGGAGAGGGCTAAGTTAATGTCCACTATTAAGTGCTGCTGTGAAAAATGTTGGCCCACTTGGTGCTCAGATGTAAAGTGTATCCAGGTCATTCCTCAGCTGATGGAGGGAGAGATGTGCACATTTATCATTGCTCTGGCCTCATTTCTGCCTTGGTAATAGTCGTACACTAACAACTGCTGGCAGTTTCATGGTTTTCTGGGTACCCTTCATTTTATTGGCATAACTAAAATATTATCTGAGCAAAGCAATCCATCTGCTAAAGAAAAACACTTTCCTTCAATTACATCCCCCGAGTCTTTTCTCAAGAAAGGTTAAAACACCAGGAAGTTGAAAAATATACATTAGTTTGTTTTTATTTTTTCCAATCTACTGCAAATATGCTTGCTTGTTACTGGATAAGTGGTAGGTCTACATATTTACCACCACAAAACGTTAGAGAAGATGCCTAGCTTTAAGAAAATAGTCAACTCACAATAGCAGATTAGCATTTAAGTACAAAGCATTATTTAAAAGCAATTACCTATCTTCCTGCACCCCCACAAAAAAAAAAAGAAGAAATAGAAAACATTGCTTAAGTATTTTCTCCACGGTTTTATATTTAATAATGAAATAGATTAGGTCATTTGCAGAAAAGCAGTGTTTTTTAAAATGGCACTACAGAATGCAAGGAAACCGTTGCATTACCCAATTGTGTTAAACATCATGGAAAAACAGAACTTGATCCCGCATGAGCTCAGCAGGCAGGGCTCCATTGACCTTGGCAAGGGGCTGTGGGTGCCTCCCAGGCATTAACCCTTTTGTTAGCCCCACCGCAAGACAGGGCTTGCAATCACTTCTGCACCGATAGAGTGTACCTGCTGTGATTCCATGTTGCTGAGGCTGCATATTTTTCATGGATTGGATAATTTTCATGGGTTTTGTTTTGTTATTTTTAAATCCCTACCTTTTACAGAGCTAGCTCCAAGACCCAGATACCTAATGCAGATATTCAGAAGTAGCTTGGTCTCATTTCAAGGATTTTTTTGCTGATGGCTAAGTTGTTATAATAGTAAATGGTATAACATACAATCAAAAGCCTAGGGGTTGCACAGTTAGCTAGATGCACACAAAACACAAATTAATGAAGTGTGGAAGGACAAGTTATATCTTACCATTAAACAGGGAAAGATGGGGCTCTGACACAGTAGTTTTAAGCTGCAAATATCAGGTCAGAAAATAATTCTGCTTAAGAAAAAAAAAGGTACAAAATTCATGCTTTCTTAAAATGCTTTCCTTTCATAAGTCAGAAATGTCAGAATCCACTTTTATCTCACCTGTAGACAGAAATTAAGTTGCCTGCTGGATCTCTTACCATGTAACAGATGTTTCTTCCCAAGTAACCACTCAGGTCCCATCACACCAAGCCACAGAGCACAGTCACCCCGGTTAAGATAGGCTCAGTGGAGAACTGGTTGCCGCTTTAGAAAAAAACCCAAACATCTATTTGAGGGAGCTTTCTTTATGAAAGGAAGTTCAGGTTTAGTCTGTCCCTAACTATGGGCAGAAAATGCACATTTCCAAGTGTTTCTAGCGAAAGCAATCTACTTTGGTCCTGTAAAAATGGCCTTTCATTTTAAAACATTAGGGAGTGTCATGGGTTACAGTGCAAAATGCAATCAAAGGTGTGTTATTCTATCACCATCTGCTGGAACTGGAATGAGGGGAAGTGATGCAATCTTGTGTTGATAAGCCAGCTGATAAGAAACCAGCAAGACAATTTCCTTCTCTCTCCCACTATCCTCCCTCCAGGGAGGGGTTTTCTGCTGATGGGCCATTGAGTCCACTGATAAGCTTACATCATCCCATTGGAAAATGCTCCATCCAAGGGGAGGAGCCAAGCCCCTCTCCCTGAGTAAAAACCTGAGAAATGGGGCACCACGCTGCTTTTCTTCACTGGACTCTCAGAGGAAGACCAGGCCCATCTAGTACCACTGGACTACTGCCAACACCCTGACCAACAGGATATCAGGTTGTATTCCGACTTTGTCAGTGGCTTTCTTTCTTTTCTGCCTATTTCCTAATAAATTGTATTTCTGACTTGGAGTCTCTCACTGGTTTTGCTCTCAAACCAGTACAAAGAGTCATACGACATTTGAAAAAGGGTCAAAACAAAGCAGGATGTCTCCAGATTGTCCAGATGACCATATGGCTGTCCTTCTACCTCCACCCCAGTTTTTGATCCTCCCATAATTTTGTGGAATAGACTGATTTAGCATGAAGTTTTTTGAGATTTGTGACCCTTTTCTGTCCACTTGGAAGTACCACTTGGTAGGATCAAGCTGCACAGCTGGGATGGCCACAGTTTCTCCTGTTTTCTGGGATCTCGTTCCCACATAATGAGTTCACTTTCCCCTGCCCAAGCAGATGTGCTTATTCCCTTCTGCATTCAGGACACTCCTGCATTCCAAACCTCTGTGTGAAAACATGGTGCCTGTCATGGTCACAGAGATGTCATGAATGTTTTGATTCCTGGTCCTGTCTCTCCAGTCAGGTGTTTCAGTTAAATGAGCAACACTCTCTTCTGATATCTTTGGTGCTAGGAAAAAGATTCTGCTTTCTTGCTGTTTTAAACAGGAGAGTATGAGGGCTCTAGCTGCACTGGGTATCCACACTCAGTCTGTGCTCTAGCACAGCCAAAGCTCTAAATTTCCGCATTTGGCTCTCCACTGTTGCCTTGCTGATTAAGTGAGAAGCCCTCTCTAGGCAAATTTCAGCATTTTAAGCACTTGTCCTCACTTGGCAGAAGGATGCTCCCTGCCAAGATTTACCTTTCAGTGCAGGATGGACACCCAGAGGGCTGCTTGTCCTCTGCTCCCAGCTCTGCAGGAATGGCCCCGCACAGCCAGGGTCAAACTGAAACTGTGTGACTTTGGTGCCACCTTGCACTTGGTGCGACCTTGAATGCAACAACTCCAGCCACCAGCAAGTGACCAGCCAGGCCTGCCACCTACCATGGGAGGAAAAGGGAAACTAATTGAGTTGTACACGACTTAATCACATTAGTATCCCTAGTGCTGCCATTTGTCCCCACAAGCTCATGCCATGTTTGTGGTTACTGGTGCTCCCACACACCCTGGGGCACCAGGTTTCAGACACACATTGAACTGTCGCTTGCAAATTTAGAAATCTATTTTTAAAGCAAACTAAGCAAACAATGGTGCTTTCTCTGCCTGTCAAAAAGATCATTAAAGGAACAGTTGCTGGCGGGGATTTCAGTGGCAAACAGGCCAGGCTTGGCAGGGCAGGACCTTTGCTCCAGCTCACTGCTTTCACACTGAACTGAAGTGACGGTCCTCCATAGTCCATCACACCACTGGCTCTTCATCAGGAACCACCAAGATCAGAGTTGGGCTGATACAGCAGACCCCAAAAAAACTCCAAGATTTTCACCTTTGTAGGGAAAAGCCCTCCAGGTCAGTTCTGCCACCCCAGAAGGAGAGGGTGAAGCCCACTGTGACATTTTGGTACCACCCTGCAACATCCTTGGTCTTCTGTCTTTGTGTGCAGACTGGAGCCTTGCAGCCTCACTGCCTCAGCTCTAGCATCATGCTACAGGCATTGGAGGACTCACCATTTTCCTGAGGCAGCTCTGGCCCCCAGAATCACTTGGCCACCTGAGGATGGTAGTCCCACTGAAAAGCGAGTCTGTGGGATCATGAGCAAAACCACAAGAGCCAGTAGAAGAGAAATACAAACACCTTTCAGACTTATTTTCTATAACATTAGGATATTTAAGACTATCTCACTTCTCTGCTCCAGACTTTCAATGACTAAGGACAGCAATGTTGACTGCCCACAGATTTGGCATCATCCATTTCTACTCAGGTTGATGTGGTGAGTTACGTGTGCCCCTTTTGGGTGCCTCCATAGCACAGTCTCTCAGCTGGGAGATGCAGGAAGCCAGGGCAGCAGCACCACTGCCTGTTCCCACACAAGGGGCTGCAGCAGATGAGTCTGAAGCCAAGGCAGGGAGCCCTTCCTGGCCCTGCAGAAGGCAGTCAGAAGAGGGAGACAAAGAAGAGCCCACAACTGCCCAGATGTTGCATTCTCTCTAGTGCACCTGGGTTGCTCTATCTGCCCAGCCCAAATTCTCCATTTGGCTACAGCAATCCCTGCAGTGTAGGGTCCAGCAGAGAAGAACCACTGCAGAGATCTCTGTGCTAAACTAGAGGACAGGAAGTGGGAACAGACAGATTCTACAGCTGGACTACTGGCAAGGAAGTATTTCATCTACCCTGCATGTGAGGGACAGATCCACACACTTTATTCAACCAAACAACAGAAGTATCTGGATCCACTTTGGCATATTCCAAACACATTGCACCCCATCAGCATCTCTGAGGGATCTATTAATTATCACTAGAACAGAAGTAACTGAGATAACCTTTCCTTCCTTCTGTCTTTCAGCACTAAGGAGGTGGTATAGAAAGGAGGCTATTTATACATGGAGTAGAAAAGTCTATTTTTTGTTTACTTTGAAAAAGCCTAGTATTGACTTCCATTTATCTTCCAATAAGTCCTTGTCCAGTGCAGCTCAGAATATAATCTGTTCCAAGGGCAGGTGCTCCTTAATGAGAGCTGAAATTTCCATGGTTTTTACTCCATTCATTAAAAAGGGGAAGAGAAAGAGAGAAAAAAAGAAGAGAGTTAGAAAATGGCACGAAAGCATATTATCAGTAAATTGTTTCCACTGTATTTGTGACTCTTCTTAATGTTTTATGAATATGCTAAAAAATTTGCTCAGGCATTTTTCCTTGGGCACTCTAGTTAATTACTTATTCAGAGAGCTTCTACTCTGTTCCTTGCAAAATGTGTTGTGCATTAATTCTGATTATGTACAAAAACCCACCTGCAAGGAAAAACTCTGAATCAGTAATGCTGATAAAATGAGCAGCTCTCCTGGGGCTTTACTGAGAAACAGGATACTGGACAGAATTAAAATCTTGTAGCTAAGGCTATTCATAATGTCATTAACATAAAGGCAATTAAATGAGTTTTTAACCTACAACCCTTTATTGTTATTAATGAACATTAGAAAAACACAGGAGATAAAATTGGTAATTATCTCTGCACCAAGCTATGCAATAATGTGTTTAAATATAAAAAGAAAACAAATGATTATTGTTAGTATTTTCAGTAGCAGAAGCCCCAAGGAGCAGCTCAGTCACATTTAATCACATGGTACTACACCAAGAGGGTTAATTAAACCAGGGCTTTACCTTCAGCATGCTTGGTTATTCTGTTTAATATGGAATCAACACAGAAACGCCAATCTGCAAAATATTCCAGGCAGTGCCTTTATCATCAGGTGAGCCACCTCTACAAAAACTGAGAGGGCTTTCGTCCCCTCCAGGACGAGGGGCTGCAGTCCTCTAATCAAGTTTTTATTGTCTCATGCTTTAAAAAAACAATTCCTGAAACAACTATATAAACCCTGGTTTATATTGTCTCATGCTTTAAAAAACCTATTCCTGAAACAACTATATAAACCCTGGTTCATAGCCCAAGCTTGCCATTTTGTAAAAAAATAATTTGGAGATTCAAAAAATATGAACATTTGACAGTAGCTGGCAGATATGATTGCAGCTGTATAGTGCAGTGGGAGAGCCTCCAGTTCCATTTTTTAATGCAAACTATTGTACCCTCTACTTAAGCAGTCATAAATTAGAATATCTTCTTAAGGGGAAATGCATTAAAGCTCAGTGAAATAGTCTGTATCTAAACCTGAACTTAATAATTTAAGTTTTATGATTTAAATCTCCATAATAACTTCAGCATTTCTCTTTTATAATAGCTCTTTTAGTGTATTTACACTATTTTGGGGGTTGAGAAATCTATTTTCTGGACAATAGGTAACTAAAAAAATGACAGTAATTTTATATTCCATGTCAATAGATAAAGCTTTCTTAAGGAATGTGTCCATCCAGACAGGGCTTGAGAGGGAGGAGCTGAAGGCACATAAAGACTGAACAGAATCCAGCCCTGGTTTCATGGAGCAGCATGTGTTATTGCTGCAAGACCCCCATGTCCAGGTGCTGCAAGGACCTGCCCTGTCCAACATCCCTCTGCCCCCTGTATCCAGGATGATCTGTGGAGATCCCAGCAGCAGAAGGGAGGATGCAGGAGTGAAGGGTAAACAAAAGAAAAAAACTCACAGGGTGGTTGGCCAGTGGCCTGAATGTAGGGATGACAGAGAGCGTTACACCAGCAAGGGCTGCACATATGCATGCAAGAGAGACCTAATAGCTATACAGCTATTTTGTCCCTAGAAGATATTCTTTCTAGGACTGCTGAAGAGAAGTGAGAAACTTAAAGGATTCAGTCAAGAAGAAAAATGACCAAGGTGTTCCCTTGCTATTTGAGAGATCTGATTAGTGAGACAGTAGAGGAAGAATTAAGAAAAGAAAAATATCAAAAGGATGAACAATTAGCAGCCCAGTTTACAACAGTAGATACCATTAGATAAACCAGCTGCTTCTTTTAACAGACCTGCAGCAAGAACAAAGATAACCTGGCAACTCAGACATCCAAAAGAGCCTGCAAAACCTCCCTTCTACAGGGACTGATGGCAAAGCTCAGAGCTGGATCTCACAAGAAGCAGAATCATTTACCAGGCTTAGATGTGACTCTAGCCTAAGGAAAAAGCCAGATGCACTGAGAAGATAGGAACAGAGAGGGGGATAGAGGAGGAAGCATCAGAAGTAGTGTTTTGAACTATAAAAATCAGATGGGACCCATGAAGGGTTGATAGCTGGAAGAGCACAGAGCCCAAAGCCAGAGGGGAAAAGCTGCCTTATGGATCCAGGCAACTGGAATGAGGCAGACACACTCACAAGTATTTTTGACATTACTGTTAAGCTGCTCCCAAGCCCTTTTTACGCACACACAGCCTTCTGCACCACCACCTGCATTGACAACAATGTGTGGGATCACTGGCACCAACACACCATGCTGTTAAACAGCAAGCCATGGGCAAAGGTGGTATTATAACCAACAACTGCTTCAGACAACTTTACAGCTCTAAATACCTGAAAGGTTTTCCCCAACAACTACAGATTTCTCTTCCTCCTGATGTGGAAGCTGATTTTACTTGCTTGTGTAAGCCTGCTATTCACTGGTGTAATAAGAAAAGGCCCAGGCTTTTCAAGTGCTGTGTAGATGCAGAAATGATGTGCATACTAACCAGCTCCTCCAAGTCAAATAAGCATAGCTGGTTTAGTTTCTTTTGAACTGGGAGATGTTGTAGGAAGCCATTAAGCTGGGTGAGCTGTGGTAGAGGTGAGATGGCCTCCAGTGCTTTGTATGAGAGTATGCAGCCCCAGCAGTGATGCGCAGTGGCACAGGGGACACTGCACAGTGTCACTTCTGTCCCCAAGACACTGCATGGGCAAAGCTGCAAACACACATCCATGTCTTACACATCCCTTGGCAGCTTCTGAGTGTACAACAAAGGGCCACCATGCTGGAGCTCTTCTCTGTTCCAGAAGCTGGTTTTGAGTGCTCTCTGCTTTTATGTTTACATGGCATTTTTCTGTGAAAAACAGACACACAGCTAAGCAGAAGCACACACTGTTGCTTTTGGGCATCTTTTTCCAGTATTTTAACTATGGATCACCAGTTCATTACTTGGTTCTAAACTTTTCCCTCTTCCCTTCATCAAGACAAGAATCCCAGGCATTTTTTCATACCCAGATCAAGCCAATGCTCATTTTCATTGAAAGCTGCTTGAGACAGGACCATACCGTGCCATCCTCCTCCAGCCCCATGGGTCTCTGCACCCTCATGCTGGGAGGAAGCAGCACAAAGGGTGGTGCATGGCAGATTAGCAGAGCTACCATCCTTCACCTGTACAGTAAAAAAACAACCCAAAACACTAATTATGGTGAGGACAAGAGCTAGATAATGCTCATTTGAAGACAAATTTCATTACACATATCTTGGGGGAGTTTAAAATTTCTGTGACCACTTGCTGTTTTGGATATCTTCATCCAAGGCAGTCATCCAACACAGCAGTGATCCGAAAATGCAGTGACATCCCAAGAAGGAAAGGAGCACTGTAAAGTGTCCCCAAGTTTCTGACATCAGCTTCACCCAGGTCACTACAAGTGTTCCTGCTCTGCCCAAATGAAACTTATAAACCTGGGAATAACCTGCTCACTTGGGGATCAGCTCACTGGAACCATCTACCAGGGCATCTGCTCACAGTCACCACAGTGATGGGAGCACACAAGAAATCAGTCTATTCCAGCATAACAAATCCTATCTTCTTTATAAGCTCAAGCATGAAAGAACTAGCCAGCCTATATTTTATTTACAGTATTTTAGTGGATAAATGACATTCTTGCTACATTTCTTGCCTCCTATCAAGTGTTTACAGTGACAACAACCTGTTTTCTGTCATTCAGAGGGCTGGCACCTGTCTGGATAATAGCATGACTCAATATGCCTGAAGTACTAGATTTCTGTAAGAGAGGAAAAATCAATAACTGTGACAAGTGTTATCCATTAGAGCCCAAGAGCAGAGAGCAAACGATTACACAATGTCATATGTTTAATATAACAAGACTGTAAATGAAAATTATATCAATTGATCTTTGGAGGATAAAACATCCTTTCAAAGGCAAGATGACCATGGACCAGATCTACTTGACTTCCCAAGGCTGAAATGGTCAATAGCAGCTGAAGCTCAGGGTTCCCATCCTGTCAGTTGATGGTCCCCTTTGAGATCAATAGCTTCCACAACATACAGATCGTGGCAACAGCAGCCATCAGCACCAGCTCCCCATTCCAGGGCACAGCCAGAAATGTATTTTTCTGTATAGCTCTGCTTTTTCTTCATCGGGTTTCCCAGAACAAAGCAACACATGCATACAAAATACATCATATATATTGAGATCTCTATTTCAATATTTATAATATATGCTTATACTCCACATAACAGCATTTCTAAGCACTCCATGAATATGGACAGCGGGAGGTAAAGAAATCTGGTTGGCTTCAAGAGCACAGTCATCCTCTGCTCTCCACCTCCCTTCCCACCCCTGGTCTCTTTCATTGTTTAGCTTCATGGCCTTGTGCCACTTGGGCTGATGTTTCACTTCTAAATGGCATTTCAGCTTTGGCCCCCCTCACTGCCCAGCACCCTCTCCCGGATTAGCTCTTGGGTGCCATATGGTACAAATGGCCTGCCACACACTCGCTCAGTCAGCGTTTAAAAACCTGCCAAAACGCTGCCTCTGCTGGCAGCCTGCCTGGTGGCTCCGTGGGCTGCAGAGGGAGCCTGGAAGTAATTGAGATGGGGCCCTGCCAGGTCGTGCACAGCAGCCCTGGGAGCAGCGCTCCCCTTGCCCATCCATTCCCCACGGCACGCCCAGGCATTCCTGCACACGAGCCCCGCGCTCCATGGCGCCGCTTCCCCAGCTGCCTTGCCGATGCAATAGAAAACAGCACTTGTTTACTCTGGCTGTAATCTGCTTCATTCTGAGTATGGGCCCAGGAGAGCGGCACACAGGCCCATGGACTGCTCCCCAGACAGCGCCACAGGGAGCTGTCCCCAGCTCCTGGCCACAGCAGAGCAGCCAGCTCTGCAAGGACAGCTCCCGACTGTGATGCGGAGGACCACTGGGAGCTCACTAAGGTTTCCTCACCTTGCCATAAACTCCTTTCCTAAAGCATATATATTCCTCCTCTCACAGTGGTATGTGCATGTCCCTAGCTGCTTGCAGGAGGGTTGATCAGTCCAAAAGCATCACCCTCTGAGACCTGGTCTAGAGAAGCAAAAGAGAAGTAAGCTTTGTGAAAATTCAGTAGAATATTGGCCACTCATCTCAGGGGAGAAAAAAATTGCCTGAAAACCAGTCAGCTACAGCAGCAGACATTCTCCAGTGTCTCTCCAACACAGACATTTTTCCCCTTTTTCTGGCTCTCTTGCAGCCTGACCAAGCCTCTTGCTTTCCCTCATCCTACAGCAATTCCAATTCTACTTTCTCCTCTAACAGTCTGATCTGATTTTTGCTGAACTTTTTTCCCTCCCAGAAAGGAGACTTTCCATCTTCTTGTTATACTAGAAGCAGATTCATTCAAATGTCTGGATCATATTTTGGTTTTGTTCTCTACGAGATCTGTATGGGATTTTGTTTCCAGATTTTGGCTGAGAGCTTCTCACGGCCCTCTCCAGCTTTAGGGCTTTTCCCTACCAGTGGCCATTCAAAGGCCTGCTGCTAGTGCTGTGAAATTGTTTTCCTCCAATGCTGTTACACAAAAAAATGCAATAATCACAGAAGAGTGTGAGCTGGAAGGGACCCAGAAGGATCATCAAGGGAAGTGAAAGCTAAGAGTTACTTAGCCCATGCTAAGTTCCCACACCAGAGCAAGTGACCTACCATCCCACCCAGGAGCCATGCAGTGGCCATAGCACAGGCAGGCAGTGTGAGAGAAGCTGGTGGCAAGGCTCAGAGGAGGAGCACCTGGAGCACACTGGGTCCACCAAGGCCCCAGTCCCACCAACTCCCTGAGTGGTGGAACCTGTGGACACACCCAGCAGCACCTGGAAAAGGACCAGTCATGGAAAACCTGGGATAGGCAAGAAATTATGCTGGCTGAACCACTCACCTGAAATCCAATCATCCATCTCCTTGGGGCCACTTGTGCAGTGAGGTGACTCAAGCATCTGCAAACCACAGATAACAAAAGGATCAGGCATCCAGCTTCACTTACTGCAGACAAGAAGGAGAAAACTTGCAACTCCTTGTCACTTTCTATTGGGCAAGCAGGTCAGCAGTTAAGATGATGCTGCTCCTTAAAAGACAATTTTGTGTGTTTGTAACCTGTCAACTCCAGATAACCTCCAATAGTGCATCAAACCTGCAGGAGCCTTCATTTTTCCTAGATCGGAGTTCAAAGCTGTAACATTACCTATACATATTTGTGCGTTATTTAGCTCTTGTTAGACTAAGCTTTGCCCTTCGGTCACCGTGGGGAGTGGATAGAAAAAAGGCAATATCAGAATAAAAAAAAACAGAACTATAAAAGGAAATGCAGGATGAAAACACCTTGACAATAACTGGTGGCTACATTGGTAATTCCTGTGCAGTGGTGAAGAAAGCAGCAATGCCATGGTTCTTATGTATTCTGGTGAAATATCTGTACAAGGTGCCTACACAAAGCTTCAGATGAAAAAGTCTCTTTATAAGCTTTTGATAGCTAGAAGTGGCTTTGCCATTACCTCTGTTTGTGAAATGAAAGCAACACTGAGTCTTGGTGTTCCTGGATGGAGGTGCTGATCATCACAGTGACAGCCAAACTACCTTTGCTTGTTTGTTGTTTACCTTATGAAAAGGGGAAGGGGCCTCTTTGTTGTCATTGTATCGTGTGATGTGGTAAAACACAATCCATGCCCAGTGTGCAAAGGAATTTCAAGCCAGGAATATTTATTATCCATGCATAGACAGCACATATTGCTGCTTTGCTGTCAGTGCTGCTTGCAGTGCTTTAGCGAGAATAAAGGGGCATTTGTACCTTAAGTGCCACACTGTGCTGTGACAACATGAGTCTTGCAAGGGCTGTTTGGTATTGTACCACACACACAGGGTTGAGAAGGAAGGTTCCACCACAGCTGCCTGGAAAGACTCAAAGTGCATGAAAGAAACCCTTTCATGTGCCCTTTCATTACCTCTCATTTGTAACCTGCTGCTGTAAGGGATGTGCTCCCACGCCCAAATGCTGCCCTGGGCGTTCCCGCGGCTGGCCGAAAGGAGCTGCTGTTCCCGGGAAGCCTTGCTACCTGCACTGGTCACTGAGGTGCATTTGAGTGGAATTTGGCCAGTACATGAAGCACACTAAGAAACACCAGGAGCCTGGTGTTTCACATGCTAAACAACTTTTTAACTGGATAAAGAATCCTAAGTGAACAGTACGGTCTGAAACAGTCTGAGGAGATTAAAACCTTTCACAAGCAATCAGCTCTACCTAACAGGTTTCTAGGGCCTGTTATATATGGTGCAGTAAAAGATCCTCCATTTTCCCAAAATAAGTGAAGAAATAGACAATACACAAGTGCTGGACCAAGCAGCTTTAAGAATCATACAGGGTCACTGTAGTTTCCCAGCTTTAACATGATGACTGATCTACCAAATAGTCATCCTCTCACAAAGTTCAAAACACATGAAATTCCCCATCAAACTCAGCAGTTGTTTTAAAACTGGTCCTTTGTTCACTGTCAGAACCTGCAAAGAAAGAAGAAAAAATCCACCTTATACATGTCTCCTTTTTTTAGAGTCTGAGGAAGCTGTGAACACAACTGCTCTTGGGAATAAGCCCCTGGCAAGGCTAGGGAAAGTATTTGTGTGTTAATAGTAGGTCATTTACCTTCCCCACAACCTCTGTGTCAAAGCCACCTCCCCTGCATGTGGCTGGCCTTGCCTGCTGCACGGGCAGTGCTGACACTGGAGGGTAGCTCCTGCTGTGCTCCCTAAAGTCACAGAAGTCCAAGAAAAATGGACATTTAGAAGGGAAACATGACACACAGGCAGCACTCCAGAGTCCCAAAGTCTCTGGATCTCATCATCAAGTTTGTGGCATTTTCCCCCATGACATTAAGATGTTTTCTCTGTAGTGGGGCAGCGTACTGGCACACACAAGTGGCAGAAATGTCTCCAAAGCAGGCACCCCCACCTTTCATTCTCAAGCCTGAAGTCCCTCCACCCCTGCTCGTGAGAGGCACGCTGCCTACAGTCACCCTTAAGCCCCCACTCGGCAACCTGACTTCAGTACTTTTCAGAACTTGTAAAACATCCTCTTGCAGATCCCTTGACAAACAGGCTTGTAGAGAAGAGCTGGATTGGAGCTGTATCCTCCCAGACAGCAGTCCTCAGAGCTTCAAACACCTGAAAGGTGAGAAGAAAAGGGATTCACATTTTAAAAGACCAAGTCACTTCAGCTACTACTAGTTTATTGACTCCTGAATCAATAAACTCAACAAAATAAACTGGGACTTACTAAATTAAATCAGAACGTGACACTCTGTGTTCTTAAACAAACTGAGAGCTACTCTCCATGTTATGGCCAATTCAGGAGCTGCCAACAGCTTTGCACCTTCCTGACTTGTGCCATCTTAAGAGAAAAGCACTCATTTGCATGTACATCTGTGTTAATTGGTGACAAGCACAACCAGTCTCCCCAGCAGCCCCTCTGAGGTGCAGAGCCCAGTGGTGTTCCCACAACATGTTATTCTGAAAGTCAGCCTTGACAGAAAGCAGAAACCTGTACCAGGAGAACCTGCGACTGGTAAAGCAAATTTTTTCTGCCCTGATTCCAGCCACAGGGTGCAATGAACAACAGCTATTTGTATTGCAACTATCTTTTAGGCTGTTTCCTTCTCACTGAGTATATTCCACAGAGCCCTTCACTGTTCTTTGCAGTCAAAACCAGACAAACATGGATTACAATGAAAATATTTGAATGGGCTTTGATGAGGCTGTGGAACTAGAAAACACCATCATAACAGCTGGGATCCCTGTACTGAAAGGACACACTGTTAACTGAAGTAAATATGTTGCTATGAATTTCTGACTTAATTGACAGAACATTTTATAGTGTGAACTTCAAAATCTCATTAGGAATGAATCAGAACATGGCTATGTGCCTGTATAATTTTCAATGCCAACATAGAGTCAGACCTACTTGGAGTTGATATAATTTTTTGATCAGGCAGCTGAGAGATTCCAATGTAATTCAGTGCAATCAATTATAATGCTTCATGCCAATACATAAAACTAAATTGGATTAACAGAAATACCATCACGAAATTGTGGTCTGACAGACAAATCCCAGTATTTCTAGTGGCTCTTAGTTCGCAGCCATCCCTGACATACCTAAGCTAAAGAAATAAAGGCATTTTCCTGCTAACATTGAGGTGTGAGGTGCCCAAGAGGCCAGCCAGGCTGCACAGGAGGATCTTTGTGTGATTGAAGGGCTCTGTCAGTAACTCCTTCTGCCCCATGAGGACACTACATTTTGGCACTTGACTACATTACCCCTGTCATACTCATTATGGAGGTACAACTTAATTCTCATCAGTTTCAGTGATAATATTACAAAACTACGTACAATTAAAAGATCTTCCAGACATTTAAGGCCTGCCTGTTTCTGCTCCGTGTGTGGCCACACATTGCTGACAGAGCAGCTCCCATAAATCTCCCAGCTGAGGCACATGGCCCACCCCACACAACAAGGTGCAGCCACTGCTGACTGCCCAAACCCCCAGCTTAGCTCCCTGCCCTGGCAATGATGCCTGGAAGAGCTGGAACAGAGGCTAGATGGAGTTGAGGAGAATAAAGGATATTTATTGAGGCCTTCAAAGGCCACACCTGGACAGCACCAGTGTTACAAATCAGGCTCTGTCTGGACGGCTTCAAAATGGAGGCAAAGGTAGGAGGCCAGTCCTGAGATCTCACTCTTTTTATATGTTTGGGTCCATTTGCATACAGGAGTCCCACTTGCCCACCCTCTTCCTTCCACAATGTTTTTACTTTGAGCCTGAAGTTTGGAAAAAAGGTCCTTGAGTCCCAATTGGATTGTTGTGTCTTCATCACCTTGTGAAAGGATCTTAGTAACCCTGAACAAAAGCCACACACCACTGCAGAACAGAAAACCCAAAAGCGCAAGACATCAGCAAAGGCAGGCAGGGCTGTCAGGGTGCAAAGCACGGCAGCCTTCAGGGGAGAGTGCTTCAACCTCAGACCAGCCTGCTCTCCTCAGGAAAGGGTGGTCTGCTGAGAATCTTGGAAAGCTGGAATTTGGAGGGACTACCTTCACAAAAGTCAATTAACTGGGAACACCTAGCACAAGTAGCCCTATCTGAAAGTTAGCTACCAGTAGTTTCAGCAAGATGACTGATGAGGGTCTGGTGAATCTTTTGTGAGAGATTGAGGAGGTAAAAAAATTCCATTGTATAGAGTTGGTTCCCCCTTTTAGTGAAAGGGCCATCTTGAGAAAATACTGAATTATTTGAAACAAACGCAGAGTGTCTACCAGGTTTCCTGCTTAACTAATTTATTACATTTGGAGAACTGACCTTTTGATGCTTGGGAGACCTGTGAGCTGGCAGTCTCCCTGATGCAGTATCCCAAGAAAGCAGGACTGAGGGCAACAGCGGCAACGCACCAAACATTCCTGCTTTCCCCCTGCCAGGATGGAGCTGCACAGGTCATGGAGTCCTGGCTGGATCTCAGAGTGACCCCCAAAAGCCAAGGGTGAAAAAATATTAGTTCACATAGCCAGGGTTATTCATTCACTGTTTCCTTCTGAGCTAAAGGGATGCCTGGGAGCTGAGACAATCCCTTAATATCTGCTTAGCCCACAAGTACACAAATTAAAATATCTGACAGACTGCTAATGAGCTGATGTTGGAATGACTGGGTATTCTGTTATCATTTGGCCGTTCACAGTTTCCTCACAGCCCATCTGCGAGCCAGGCCCAGCTACAGCCTTCCTCCATTTACACCTTTTGCCATTATCGGCCTTTGGGAAAGGCCTTTAGCAATTAAAGTTTGTATCAAACATATTGTCATCTTTCCCACCCTGTTACGAGCCCCTCTGTGCTACTACAAAAGGTCTGCTTAACAGAAGGCTGGAGCCGCAGCTATTTTGTACACACTCCTGTACCTGAGCCCCATGTTTGTGCTCCAGCCTGGCAGCTTAGCTCACATACCACATCAGATGCTCAACACTGCCCTGGCAGCTCACAGCTTTCTTCCTGAGCAAAACCCACCAAACTGAATCCTAACACATTTGGGCTACTTTGTGAAAGACTTCCTGGTATTAGCCAAAGTTTATACACACATACACTTTGATTTTGAGGTCAAAAAAGAGAGAACTACAAGATAATGAGTTTGGGCTATTGGAAAGGAAGTGTCCTGCCTGCAGGCAGTGCAGGTCCCAAAGGACTAAGACTTCTGGGAAGACAGATGCAAACTGAGGACAAGTGCTGTATGCTCCTACTTACTCTGCTGAAGTACCAAGACCCCGAGGAGAGCTGCTGCTGGCTTTGGATGGAGCCAACCAGTATGTGGGGAAATGCACAGGGCAAAACTTCTGCAGAGGCACCTGTGCCACTGTACACATCAGCTGTCTCGTGCACATCCATCAGCTGGGAGGCAAAACTCTGTGAGTGAGTGGGCCCAGTGCCTTCAACCAGCTACATTCTAAAAATTCCCAGTGCATAAGATCTGCATTGACTGCGGTTTGCTGCAGGCATTGCAGTCCTCAGGGCTGCAATTCTGTCCACCTAAATAAGGTGGAAAAAAGGAAAGTAAGCAGATTGAATGTGCATGTTATACGGCAGTTTCTGTATGGTGGTGGCAACGTGTTTGGCTTCTTTGATTAATGACTTTCCTCATACAATCACTCACACTGGGCAAACAAAGCACAGAAACAAGAGATCAAGTCCTGATGAAACAATTCCTTTTTTTCCTTCAACTTAGAAAACTTGGTCAGAGTGGTGGAAGGTGCTTCAAGGCAGTTGAAACTTGCAGGAGAGGCAGAGAAGTGCAGACATCCCTGACTTTGTTTGGCAGTATTACAAAATGTTGTATTTTCAGATGGAGGATCTGATCTCAAAATATCCTCTAATGTAATGAGTACAAACAATCCTTTCATCTGTCTGTCTCAGCCATGTGTCTATTTGCTTCCTCTGGTTTCTACTGCAGGGAACAGCCTTGTGATGGCTGCAGAAAGCAGAAGGAAGCTGAGCAGTGTAGCTCAGTGTACCTCTGCACCAATGCGGTACCAACACCCCTGGACCAAAACCACAAACCAAAGTGCTCTGCTCAGACACATGGGGCAGCAAGAACATTGCCAGCTCTTCTGTGCACCTCCAGCTGTCTGACTGGTCCATGAGGGTCAGGCACAGCCCTGATGGGAGAGGACAGTCTGTAACATTGCTCCAACCTGGGAATATGTAGGCTGTGGCCAGCAAAGTTCATTGAGGGGGACAAGAGGGTAAATTCTCAGGTATGACAAAGAGCTCCTTACACAGGCAGAGCAGGGTTTGCTGCTTTGGCATCTCCTCCAGCTTGCCTGAGTACCACACAGCACATCCAGTGCCAGAGCTGCTGGTGGCACTGCTGGTGGCAGCACTGTCCTGCCAGCAGCCAGACTGTGCTGGGCAGCACCACGAGGTATTGAGGAAAAGCAGCCAGTCACACCAGGCTGGGACAGGCTGAGGCCCCAGAAGGGAGTGGGCAGTTTCCATCCACCTACACATGTAGCTCTGCTGGGCTATGATGTGCCACCCTGCAGGTGCACAGCCTCTGCTCCACACCTCAACACCCCAAGACACCTCACCAGCCATTCAGAGCTGGTGCCTTCAACGCAGCCAAGAGAAGGGGCTTGGTGAGCAGGTGACCCACCGAACCTCCTGGAAATATTTTATGTCCTCAGCACACAACAGGGAAGCCTCAACAAGCACAAAACATTTGTTCCTTACAACACACTGCAATATTCACTTTCCTTGTGATAAATAGATTATAGGATTTTTTTCCCCTGTCTTCTTTTCTTCCTGCAGTATTATTTAACCAGTTCTCAAATCACAAGTTACCAAGACTCCATTCGAATGTTGCAGTTTTCATGTTGTGAATCTTGGGTTAAACAACTCTTTCTCAAATAAATAGTCCTTTTTCAGTTTCTACTGATGCTTTTGTTGTTCACAGCAATCAAGTTCCCAGTTGGCTAACCTCTCACCTAACACAACGTCTTCATCTTTCATTTGAACAAAATTTATCATCCATAAGCAAAGACAGAAAATGTGTGAATGTCTAAAGCTTATGTAAATTAAGAGGCTCTGCACAGTGGTCCTAAAAATAGTAGATAATAACAAGCATTTCTTCAGCATACTATAATTATGGGCCTGCTGTCATGTCTTGCATTGTCTATAAGGTCACAGTCGTATTATACAAAATTTACAGTATATTATCAGTTAAAAACACAATAATTAGCAAGCCCACATCTTCCAGCTTCAGCACCAGTGATGAATGCCCACAAAAAGGAGAAAAAAAAGGCATGTTGTTTATTTTATGTGGACAATACACACTTAAATTTAATCATCAATGTCTGCTATGCAGCAGGCAATATCCTTTTGCTATTATAACACTATTTGCCAAGATCAGACTACACCCTTGGGGTGAATTCGTCCTTAATGAAGGGACAAGGAGCCAAATCTCATATCACTGACATACACTTCGACATATTACTTTAAACTTTATAATTCTGTAGGACTTATTTTAAGATAATGCTGGGTGAACATCTCAGGCATTATTTTGAGCACTATAATAAACCTTTAAACTTAACATTCCAATTTTTCAACTCACAAATAATGTATTGAGAGAAGCTTTCCTATAATGTGAGTCTTTTTTTTTTTGCTTTCCTGGACAATGTAATTTGAAGAAAGATGAGGGAGATTGCACCCAAATCACAAGTGCCATAGCTTTCAGCAAAGGCCCTCAAGAGGTTACTCAGCCTCCACTGTCCCATCCAGCCAACCAGCAGGTTCCACTCTCACCAGTCACCATATCACCTGCGGTCATCCACAAAACAGATAATCTAAAAAATAATCCTAGCAAGAGGTCAGAACTGGTGGCCTTTACTCCTTGATGACCAGAAAAATAAACTTGGAAAAAGTTTCTAATCTTCTCAGTGAAACAAATAAGAGGACAGAAAGCTCTCTGTTGGAAATGAGGAAATAAAGCATTTCCAGAATGGGTAGCTTTTGACTGCTTTTAAGTACCATTTAAAAAAAACACCAAAATGTTTCATTGCAACTTTTTCAGCAAACAAACAAGGTCCAGGAATATCACAATCAGGATCTGACCAAAACCTTATCCAGTGCAATTAAGAATTTTGCTATGGATGGAAGAATTCGCTAATTCCACTCACATCCTTTGCCCTGAACCCCTCTGCAGCCACTGTAGCAGGGATTACAAGTGCTGTGGGGAGCCAGCAGCTTCCAGGAGAGCCAGAGGAGACAAAGCTCCAGCAGGCACCAGCACCATCTTTCATGTTGTGCCAGTGAACCCAAGGCCCAGCTTGTAACAACACTGTCTCTGATTTCTAGGCCTGTCCTCAACTGCCTTTCTCCTGCCATATGCCACCCTCCCCAGGTCATGCTCTGATGGGCTGAGCTGAACTGGAGCTGGCAGAGCCCAGCACCGGCACAGGATGAGAGAGGATCCCTGCAGAGCCTTGGGCAGCAGCTGACAGAGCCCTCACATCCCAAATGAGACAAATCACATTCAGACCGCGTTAGGAGGAGTGTGGTCACTGAGACCTCAACCAGTCACCTGGCAGGAGGCTGAAGGAAAAAAAGAGTTTGTAACCAAGTGTTTTGTAAGTCTTACCAGCAAGACTGGTGGTGAAGTCAGCACCCAACAGCCCGCAGAGCTGGGATGTGATGTAGAACAGCCAGGCAGCATCACATCATCAGTATTGAAAAAGCATGTGCCCTGCACAGGCTTTGGGCTGGCACTGAGGCTCAGAGCAGTGTTTAAGGACAGAGTAGGTCATGTACAGGAACCTCATCCAAAACTGGCCTAAGCCTCACCAATAGCCTTCACACAGAAAATATCTTGTTAAAGCAAAAAAATCAACTGGACAAGAAAATGCACATTCTTAAGATTCTTTGAGAATTTCCTCAGTTGCTTACGTCCCATGTGAGAAAGCAGCTCTTGGTGCTTCAGATGGTACAGCCTGCATGCAGAACCTAGTCTGAGCAGACAGAGCACCTCCTGCTCTCTCCTTCATCCAGACTTGCTACAAATGCCTGCTCAGGAAGTGCCAGGCTCTGCAAGCAAAGGCACAGCACCACCAATGCCTTCTGGGACCCCACCAACACCAGGGAGAGCCTGCTTTGATGCAGCCATAGACATGTGGATCTGGAGGCTTACACAAGTCCTGGCCATGTGGATTTGCATAGCTGATGCCACAAGGAGTTCTCACCACATGCAATAGGCACCAGCACCAATACTCCAAGCCTGTTCCTGCTGAGATGGGAAGGCTTTGCCAGATGTGGACCCCAACATATGCCCCAAAGGAGTTTTCTGTCTGCTTGCTGACAAAGGCACTTGTGAAATAGCTGCATCAATCTGAAAACTAGTGATTGTTAATACAATCCAAGCCATCCAAAAGAGCAGTAAAAAAACTGAACAAAAGTAGAGTGAGCTTCATTGGCAGTGTTGTAACTGGAGTCCAGCCTCAGCCCCCTTAAAATGAGGTAAATTTGTGCCATTCTGCTCCATGAAAGGACATGCTGCATGATCAGGGGAACAGGCATGGGCAGGGACCTCCAAGCACAGAGCTGGTGGGAAGCTGGGAATCCTGTCCACTTCTTCACAGGGCGAATTTGCTGTAGAAGTGTGGCTTCACCAGAGACCCACACATAAGTTTGGGAGATCAGTCTGTTCACTTTGGGTATTTTGGAACAGGAGATGTAATGTCTTTGATATGAAGCTGCAAGTTCAGCATGGAAATATGAAATAATACCTTCAAATAGGTCTTTTCTTAGCATTATCACACAAACACTTCGGCCTGCCTAGCTTTACATGAAAATAAAAGCCTGCACAGTTAAGCAGAAGGCACTGATCAGTACAGAGTGGATTTTAAGGCCCAATTTCGAGGAGACAATAGCAGACACTGTGAAAGCCCTAGCCATAACCTTGTCATGTCCTCCAGCCCAGATTCCCTTTTCCTCTGATGGGTTCATTTGACATGGTCTCAGCCCAGGTGAGTACCAGACTCAAAGGCATTACCTGGAGTCAGGGCAGGGTGTCCAAGGAGTGCTGCTTCAGAAGCAAGAGCCATGCAAGCTCAGCACGGGAGGAGAGTCAAATGAGCATGCTGTAGTCTTGTCAGCTTCCGGCTGGAGATCCCTCCCTGACACCCTTCCCCAGAGGACTGCATGGATAAACACCCTCTATTTGAACAAGGCCAATGACAGCAAAATGGCTTGGTTGTCTCTAAAAAGACTCTAATAATGTGCATCAAGGGAGAGACCCATGGTCTGACAGACTGCTTTTTCCCCCAGAGTGAAACATAAAAACACATTTCAGTAGCAAGGAGGACACAGTTTGAAATGCATCCCTAGTTAATTATATCCAAAAGAGTAATAATAAAATAAACTATTAAATTTTAGAACTCTCTCCTTAAAGTATTAAGCATTTTGTTACTATGGTGCAGTTAAACTACACACTGAATAATGCTTTGACTTGCTATATAGGAAGGTAACAGTGATCATAATGAAATAAGGTATTCTACACAAAACTTATTCTATGCAGTCTTCTATTATTCAACAAAACCCACAACACATTCTTTAGATTTAGCACAGTATTTGTTTGAAAAATCTGACATTTATAGCCACTGTTTGTGTGTGAATAGACAGCACTGCTGATCAGCAGGTGCTCAGGAAGGTTCTGCATACCATGGGAGAGCAGAAAACTCACTGCTGCTTTTAAGAACAGAGGTTCCATTCCTGGCACAAATACTGAGGCTAGCTTGAGAACTCCAGTGGCTGACAAGACACTGGATTATGGACTTCGCTGCAGCCCAGAGCCATGGAGAGAAACTGCTTTGATGCAGCTCTGGTAAACAGCAAAGGCCAAGTGGGAAGGTTCTTAGAAAAATGAAAGAGGAAAGAAGAGCTGACTTTTCTACTAAGGAATTTTTTGTTCCTATCATTTAGCAAATTGATGTATTTCTTTAACATTTGAAACTAGCAAAACATTTCGTTTGAATATAGGAACATTTTAAAATCCCCTTTCTCACCTACCAATCCACTGCAGCACAGACACCAGACACTGAGGGTCATAGCACATCCTAGCGCCGAGCCAGGCTCCGCAGGGAGCCGCGGCCGGAGGTGACGGGGCTCGGTGCCACCGTGCCCGCAGGCATCCCCAGGGTCCCCCAGGTCCTGCGGGCACCTGCGATGGCACCGGGCAGGGCGGGCAGGGTCTTCGGGCCGCGCACAGCCGCACGCCACGCTGCTGCCGGGGCTGGCCGGGAGGAGCCGTCCTTCCCTCTGCCAGGGGACCTGGGGCTCTGCTCTGACACCGGCCACCAGCCCCTCCTCAACACTCACTCCTTCCCACGGGCTCAACGTTTCTCATCCTATTTCTCCTGCCATATGTTTTTGCTTTCTCTCCTACATATTCTTGTTTTTACGAAACCAAAGAGAAATGAAGCACATGGCAGCAAACTACAATCAGATGGCAGAGATGTCTGAATTCAAATAACAGCAGCCTTTTTCACTCATTCTTACTTTCCACACCCCCTCACACTTCCAATACAGCACCATTCCCCTGTCACAACTGGCCACACCGTACCAAGCACAGAGCCCAGACAGTCTTACAGACCACACACTGAAGTCACCCTGGAAGTTTTGGAAATCAGGCACTGGTGAAACAGAGCCATGACTTCAGTGAGAAACCCCAAATGGGTCAGAGTAACCATGCTAGTGCCCATTTCTCTCCAGCGAGGGGAGTCTGGAAAGGAAGATGTATGCAGCTGTGCATAGTCAGGTGAGTTGAATCCCACCCTTTACCTAGGACTTGCCTGAGCAGCTCTGTGCACATCCATCAACTCTGCAATGGTATCCAAGACCAGTAGTAGTTGATCCATGCCTGCAGAAGACAAGGAGTGTTAGACAGAAGGACAGGGAATCCTACCTCTGCCATCTGAAAAGCAGAACAGACTCTGGCACATTCAGAGCTTCCAGGAACTCAAGATACTCAGCTCACCCTCCCATCACAGAAGCACTCAGCACTGCAGGTGCAGAGTGGTCAGCCCAAACAGGGCATCAGCAGCTCTGTGCTCCTCTGGACATCTCCCCCCTTCTCTGCACAGTGTGTTGAACTGGACCTCCTCAAAGCATTGAAGCCTGGGCAATGGGCAGGTTGTATTCAAAAGGACAAGTGCATCAGATGACAGGATCAGCAACTTGATTGAAACCTGCTGTGCTGGAACCCCTGCATTTCTTATGATACAAAAAAAATATAAATGTGATTTAAGACTGACTGGTGACCTCAATAGCACAGGAGGGGTTAAACTGCTGTCAGCAAATTGGGCTTGGGGTCTCATACCACTGCTCCACAGCCCCAGCCAAAGCGAGGGAGTCTGTCCTCTCTCCCTGGGCTCTGGCCCACCTCCATGCTAACAGGGTGCAGCCAAGCCAGGAGACAGCAGCACTTTTCCTCCCTAGGGTACAGGGGGCACACATCCCAAATAATTTCTCCTGCCTGGATGCTGCAATTACAACAATGCTCTCGTATCTACTACTCTGAAACTGTTAACCAGGCTTTGTCCATCCTTGGAAATGCAAGTTATTTTGAACAGTGGGGCCCAAGCCCCAGCAGCTCCTGAAAACCCAAAGTCACCAAGCTGCTATTAAATATATCCAGAGGGGCATTTGTGGACTATGTGACCCAGCAGGTCCTTTCGCATCTAGAAAACAGAAATGTTTTCTGTAGTTTAACAAGTTATTGAAAGGTCAATCCAAAAAGTATCTCATAATAGAAGTATTCAGACATTTCTATTTTATCTCCTCTGTTGAGGGCAGTGTAGCTCAGCTTGTGGAGACTTACCTTAGGCTATAGCTCACCCTACAAGCACTCACTTCTCGCTCACTCTTGTTAGTTATGTACCACACTGTGCAACATCAGCTGAGGTATTTTAGAAATATAAGTTTAAAAAAGCATCTGGTCTTCTTTAGATGCTGGCAGGGAGAGTGCTTCCCACCCCTCCCAGCACTCAAGCAATAGATGAAGAACTCTCCATCAGCTGTGCTTTGCAGCTGAAATGAGCAGACCATCCACAGGGGAGGGGAAATCATCTTTGTAGCTTAACACCATGCAGAGACAAGAGGCAATACTTTCTAAAACATGCTTGTTCCATATGCCCAGCACGGCCCCATCCCCAAACACTAACAAAGCTGGAAATGGCTACACTATCAATCAATTCAGCATTGGCATCGGCATCTACCAGTTACAGCATCTTTCCACTAAATCTGCACCAGTGTTACACTCTGATTCATGCAAGGAAGCAACATTTACCTGTGGAAAAAAAAGACAAAACAGGACTCTCCTAACACAGATCTAGCAATGGCAGCATGTAGGAACTCCACAACAGTGAAGCAACCAGATTCCTTACTCACTTCTTGTCCCATTCACATTTATTCTCCCTTGCCCTATAGTCCTGACAGTTTTGAAGATGATGGCAACTGAATGCAATTGTAGTTGATTACCTAAGCAAGATGTACAGCACCTGATACCACACCAGAACATGCTCATGACCTCCAAAGAGTTAAAAATAGACAGACCACCAGTGAAATCCTGATCCTTTCACTAAATAATACAGATTTCTTCTAAATCTGCTGTATTTTTTAAATCCTGCTTTCTTCCTTGAAATAACACATAGTATTCTGCATTTTGAATGCTGTCCACAGCAGAAGATATGGTGGCCCTTCTAAACATCAGCACACCTTGGATTTTAAAAATATTCCCACATCAAGGGAAGAAGCTGTAGGGAAAATACCACAATCAGCAAAATCCTGGCAGAAGCCAGTAAAAATACAACAAATGGCTCCCAGGAGTGTCAAACCGAGGCCCCAAGACCCCACAGCAGGAGGGGATGCCTCTCCCAGCAAAGCCACAGGAACGAGCACAGCTCGGAGTCCCACAGACCCCCAAAAAGACTGCAAGACTGGGCTGACAATCTCCAACAGAATAAATGTTGTGGTTTCTGACTCCTCTCCAAGTCGGTGTTTGTTGGGAAACATCAAAGCCAGTGGAATAGTAGGTGTCCCAAAATGTCTTAATTCAGAGAATTAGTGTTAACCGAGTCTGATTAGCTCCATTTATCTCTAATTAATTACCTTTACCTAATTAGACACCCTGTTTCCAGTAGACATGAAGTCAAGTAGACTAGATTATTAGTGTAGTCATTGTGCCTTTACAAAATCCTGAAATTAATGAAACGTGCAAAAGAATCCACGGCTTTAATTGCACAGGTGTTGCCTTATGGCAAAGCTTTATCATCTGATTACACCAAGGGATTATTAGTGACTTTTTATATAGAGGATGAGCCTGTGAAATGTACCTTAGCAACAGCTCATTAGTTTAGGGTTGTTACTGTATTATTTATTACATTCAGCCTTCCCCATTATCTAGATTGATTCATGGACCTATATTTTCCTCCCCTCTGTGCAGGAAATAAATAAATAAGTGAAGGCTAGCTATTGCTGTCCAGCTGCAATATGAGGGGAAGGCAGAACGTATTCTCCAGCTAGCAATATTCACCCTTTAATATAAAGCTTTAAAGTTGATTTAAATAAAACTCCTTTTTTTCCCTCCCTCAGAAAAGTCATCAATTCAAGCTTCTGTCAAACTGGAATGCTTCCTACATGCCATCCAAGCAGTCTGGGCCATCTTAAATCTTTTCAGATAAATAAAAATACATTACTGGATTGAAGAATTGAGTACAATATATTTAATCCAAAATAATTTTTTCTGCTATAACTCATATTTTATGAAATCTATCAGAAATATTTTATTTTGATATTTCTCTTAACTGTTTGGTCATTGGCTACTTCTTCAGCCTTGGAGGAGTTTGCCGGGTAGAAAAATGGTCTGGATAATCGAATCAAGAAAAATAAAGCAAAGCTGCAGCCTCTGCATTAAGAACTGCTTTCCCCAAAGAGAAGTTACTTGCTGTTAAGGTTGAGAAGGCTTGACCTTACCTTCCTGTGTCTTCCCCAGAAACATCCCACTGGACTTGCTAAATATCACCAGTACAACAGCCCTGGCACTGCCCCAAGGAGAGGAGGCTTAACTGACCAACCAGCAGTCCAGTAAACAACAGCAGCCAGTAAACAAAATGATGAGGAGGAATTATTTTCCAAAATAATCCAGAACACCAGATTCATTGAATACTAAGTAAAACCTTACTGTTCACTTACTACTCAATATAAAATAAAAATGGGAAAAAATTTGGAACAATTATTATGTAGGGTATGAAAACTGATTTGAGCAGCAATAATGACTTTAATGATAAATATGGCTATTCAACTACTTCTGTCTGCATTACAAAAAATATTGAATATTATTCTCAAAACCATGGCTCTGACAGCAATTTTGTAGTGTTTACATGGCAAATGTGCAATAAAAGCACTTGTGATGGCTTGTGGCTGCTCTGCCAAACAGGGATTATTTGTATGGACATAAATTGTATAAAACAAATATGATAATCACCTGGTTTATGTCATTTTAGGATTGTTGCTCTTTCAAGACCTTCTCTGGAAAAAATTAGTCACTGTGGTTTCTAAAGGCCCTTGCTATGAGATCCCCACATGGGACCTCCAAGCACACTGCATTCCACAGGAGCAAAGCAGCTATAGAGCCTCTGATCCACCAAAGTGGGACAGTGGCAAAGCATGAGCCACACCCTCCAAACTGATGCCCAACACAACACATATGTTCACTTTATCAATCTAAAACTCTTCTTTAGTGTTGTGTCCCAAAAGTGCCCATCCTCTGATGACCTTAAAGGGATTCCATTCTCTTCTGCATCCCTGATGCCCCCAAAAGGACATAAATGATCTCTCAGCCTTGATCCCTGGTGATATCAATCCAGTTGCCATCCTCTGAGCAGACAGCATTGGACCTTAAAATATATCCACTTCTTCACCCACTGTGAAATCCCATGGATCAGCACTTACCTGGAGAGCAAGAGGTCCAGGGTTGACCCCTTTTCTTAAAACTCTACCAGCATGGAAAATAAAGGTGGCAAGTGGGGGCAGCAAGTTATCCAAGAGCTGGCAGGTAGGAAGGCACAAGCAGGAGGGAACAGGAGACTCGATATCACTGAGAACCTCAGATAGGTTACATTAGACGGTCCTAGAGGAATGCTGGGAGTCCCAGATCCTCT
The DNA here is from genome assembly GCA_013399455.1 of Anthoscopus minutus. Taxonomy (NCBI): domain Eukaryota; kingdom Metazoa; phylum Chordata; class Aves; order Passeriformes; family Paridae; genus Anthoscopus; species Anthoscopus minutus. The sequence continues at coordinate 42,262 of VWYI01050027.1, read as the reverse complement.
ATATATTCTCTCAGAGTCATAGATGCTCACTGTTTGGAAAAGGCACAGGGCTAAAGCCCAGCCACTGCTGTGTACATGTACTCCAAAAATATTCACTGGCTGTGGAAAAAAATAATAATTACTTTTGAGGTGTTTGTATGGACTTTCAAGTAGGATCCCCACTTGCATTTTGATTTGTGTTTATACCAAACCTTTCCTCCACACTCCCTGCTGACTGCCCATTGAAGGCAGTCAGGTTCATGAATGCTGTCTGTGCCTTTAGAGCAGTCATGGAGCCATGCCCAGGGCATACCAGTGATGCTGGGAAAATATTTTCATTCAGAGCTGCAGAAATATCTCACACCAGTTTCAAGCATATCTGTGCAGAAAAGAGCTAAGCACTTTCTTAGGAACTAGTCTGAAATATATGGAAGAAATTCCCATGGGATTCATGGTTCATGATCTCTCTCTCTCTCCAATTCCTACTCAAAGAATTCTAATGTCACTGTCAGTAATGAAGACAGCCACAGCGTAGATAAGAATTAAAGACATTTATTATTTATTTGAAGAACATAAACCATTTTTCCAGTGGGAAGAAGAAAATTACACAAGAGATGTGCTGGTTATATCACTTATTAGGAGGCTGCCTAACAACCTGTGGGAGGAGTGGGACTGTGCCTAGCAAGGAAAGGGAGCACCAGAAGCACATCACAAGCACACACACCCATATCCCTGCAAAAACCACTTCCAGAAGGTGAAGAAGCAGCTAAAGGCAGACCCCAAAATAACCTTTGCCTCTGTGATCATTCATAAGTCTTGAGTGCTTCCCAAAGGCAGGTATCCCATCCCACCCAGCAGCTAGGAAAGCGGGGCAGGGAGGGAAGGCCACTTACTGAAACCACCAGGACCTGTAAGAGCCAGCTCTTCATCCTCCAGCTTGCATCCTCTTCCAAAAGACACACGCCTGGCTTTCCCAAGAGGTGCCATGTCAAGAGGGACTTGCTCTGCTGCTTTTCCCTTTGTCCCACGACGGCAGCCACGGGCTGGCTGTGGCCTGTTTGCTGAGCAGGCCCTGGCACTCTCCTCCTGCTGCTGGCACCAGTCCTTGAAGGGCTGGCTGGCACCAGCTGCTGCAGCGAGCTCGGACAGGCTGTCTCCCATTATCCAAGTGCCAACTATTTGGAGGAGCCAGACACGAGGCTGGCAGGTCTAATGGCAGCATGCATCTAAAGTCAGATAACGCTGCCCCCTGCTCAGGGGATGGACATGAGGCCTAGGTGGCCGATAAGGGCCTTAGGAAATGGAAAGTGACATACAGGCATCGACTAAATAAGGATTGCCAGGTCAGCAAGAGCAGATGGAGCAAAAAGTTACAAAACCCCCCAACATGCTAGCAGGGAGCTCACTGTCATGGTCCCAGGTTGGGCCAGAGCTTGAACTGCCCACCATTTCTTTGCTGCTAGCTGCGAATTAGAACATCTCTCCTGGACTCCACCCTGGTGAAACAACAGTATAAAGATACTTTTATAATGTCCACTCTCGGCTAGTAGCAAAGCTGTCCCTCCTCCAGGACTGGGAGGCTTAATAGCCCACAGCACCTGCAGAGAGGTGCAGCATCTCTGGAGCCACCTCCACCCTCTCACCTATCCAGCCTTCATTCCTCAAGGGTATTTTTCATTTAACAGTACCTTATCACTTCTTTAATCACCCCGCGCCTGGGCACCAACCACTTGCCACAACGAGTAAGAAGATCCGCGGCACTCCCATCTTCTCTGCAAACACAGGCTGCGGCTTTTGGGGTGGCTCCTCTCTCCTCCCGCACCCCTGTTTTTGGAGTAGGCAAAAAATGAGCAGCAGGGACGAGCCCGGGATGCCCTTGTTGGGTGCCGGCCTAGGCCAGGAGCCGGAGCTGGGCCAGCCCCAGGGGATGCTGCAGCAGCCCTGCCGGCCTCAGCGGCTCCGTGGGGCGGTGACTAATTGCCCCCGTAAATCACCGCCCCGCGCCGCGCTCCGCCGTTTATTTTTCTGACAGTAATTTAGTGCTTGCTCTTTTCCACACTTGTCACCGCGTGTTTTTCCTCACATTAGAAGCCTGTAGAAAAAGGACAGTAATTAGCGGTGCAATACATCCTGGCGGAGGCTCTTTCATCACACTGTGATAATTGCCCCCAGTGTCTGTCAGGGGCGGCCGCCGCCACCCCGGCCCCCCCCGTGCCGCCCCATTTGTCACGTCGCGGCCGCAGCTCCTGGTTCCGCACCCGCGCAACGGCTGCGCGATCCGCGGAGGGAAAGGAGAGATCTCCTACACGAGAGGAGAAGGGTCCGGCCGCGGGTTTTGAGAAAAGCGGCCGGGTTTGGGGTTTTACGGGAGTTGAAGGGGGGTTTGTTGTGTGTTGGGTTTTTTTGTTGTTGTTGGTGGTGGTTTTTTTCTTTCCTGGAGGAGGAGGGTGGTGATGGGGTTATTTTTGTGAAATGCCGTTCCTCCGCTTTGGGGGACCCCGCCAGCAAACCCATCGTGGGAAGCAAGCGGGAGCCCCAGAAAGAAACCCGCCTGCCCCAGCCCCCCGCTGCAGAGGGCTGGCCCCCAGCAGCAGCCTGGCTCAGCCGTGTTTTGACGAGACTTCAGATTTCCCTGCGTGTCCCTGGCTGCTCCCCAGCCTTCACTCATCCGCCGTTCCCCTCTCTTCCCGTGCTCTGCCGCCGGGCTCTAATTCCTTTCTTCCACTGTCACAGACAGAGGCTAATAGGATGCGTGGTCAAGATTTTGGGATCCATCAATGCCTCCGCAAGACATTAGCATGGAGCCCATGCATCAGCTGCCAGAGCTGTCAGCAGCCCCATCGCCGGTCTTCATTAGGTGCTCCGCTCGCCGGTACCTGCCCGCCG
>VWYI01050027.1:28064-38064 GCA_013399455.1 Anthoscopus minutus | reverse complement strand
CACTTATTTGACAATTTCTGTCACCAATTAGCAGCTAAATCAACATCAGCAAAAAAAAAAAGGTAATAAAAAAAAAGCAGCAAACCAAAAAGTACAAGGCTGTATGTGGAGCCTACGGTGAGCATGGCTGTCGGTGTCTGCACGGCTCTCCCCAGCTGTCTCTGTCTCTACGTGTAATACGGGGGATGTATGTTTTCCCATTGCCCCATTAGGAAAGCATCATATTGTTATCAATTCACCGCAGCCCTCAGCGATAGATCAATGTGGCTCCCCCTTCGCTGGGAGGGATTGAAGGACTGGATTGAATTGTCTAGTTTTTCCCTATCAGGAACTTTGTCAGGTAATCTGCTGGCTGCAGCCTGAATTTACAAGCCGCAGACAACAACCTAATGAGGCAGCCAAGCTGTTAGGCGAGCTGCTCGCTCCATGATGAGATGCTAAATGAAAAGCTGGTGCGACACACGCAGTTTGTTATCATTCAATCTGCTTGAAACCGCAAACTGGTCATTATCCAGCCATTATTTTAGTTGATTTACAATCGCGGTGGATGAAGCAATTGCTGTGGCTTGTTCAGTCCCCCGGCGGGGAGATGGGAACCAGCTTGTAATTTGCATTTACACGATCTGACTGAGCAGCTTATTAGATCTGGATATTTATTTTCCACTTAACCGATGTTTGATTACACTTTAATAAAGTACAAGAAAACTGTCTGGCTGCCTGTGACTGATTGATCCTGCCGGGTGGTTTCTCTGGGATTTCGGGTAATGAAACAAGAGAGACCACGCAGGATGCGTCTTAAAGCAAGTGACAAAACCAGTTGCCTGGCGCTCAGATGTGGTGGCGCGTCGCTCGGAGGGGACCAGCGTCACCGGGGCCGGCCCCCCCGGGGCCAGCGGTAACGGCAGGGAGCGTGGCCCCCACACCACGTTCCGTGTCAGGAGAACAGGGATGGTGACGGTGAGGGCCGGACTGGGACAGGCACCCGCAGCCTCGGGCACGTCCCGCCCCGCATAGGCCTGGATCACGCCGCCAGAAGCGGCGGAATCCGGAGCGCACGGGAGCCCCACAGCAGGAAAGGGACGAGAGGGGTTGCTGGGGTGTGGCGAGGACCCTGCGCCAGCTCCTCCGCCTCTGTGCTTCTCCCTTACCTCGGGCCGGAGCCAGCAGCTTGGGACCTGTGTCCATCCTGGGTTCCCACAGACCTGCTGCTCTGAAGTGGGGTTGGCTTCATCATGCTGCAGTGTGCCCGCCAACAGCATTGCCCTAGGACACAGGGCAGCAACCATTTACTAGAGAAGTCAAATCTTTCGAGCCTTAGGCGGTCAACAGATAAAATATTCTCCTCTTCCACGAATACTCTAAGCCAAGAGCACCCCAACCACCTGCATCCAGGCAGGCACCTTCAGGCGCTGCTGCCCAGCAGAGAGAGCAGAGCTTCTCAAGGAGTTACCTCGTCCTTGTCCCGTTGTGCATTGGCTCAGTTAGAAAGGCGTGTTGGCCGTGATTGCCCAGTCAGAGTAGGCCGTTTGCGCAGAGGATTTAAATGGTATGTCCCACTGGCCTACTCAGCTGGAATGCTGGGACCTTTCCCTGCCTCAGTCACCAGGCAGGCTGACCTAGGTGTGGGATGCCTCAGGAGACCCCAGGCAGCCCGAGGAGGGGCCAGGCCTCATTTGTGCTAACATCGGGCACAACACCTGTGTGAAAGGAAGGGGAAAGCCGAGGTGGCCACAGTTGCAACAACATGACTAGTAGTTCCCAAAATAAAAGCCTGGCAATTGGGAGTGATCTAAACAAGGGCAACGTGTCATGGAAACGAGGATCATCCCTTAACTAAAGGTTAACTGCCGCAACAAACTCTTCGGGACAAGAGCAAAATCTTTGTATCTTGAAACCCTCAGGACCACAAGACTTTGTTGTAGGCACATTTTACATGAACACAAATTATTTGGCTTAATGCCTTAGCACTGGATGGAATAATACACCCCTGTAACGCGGAAGGTCGGGCAGAGGATTTAATGGTCTCTTTCGACCATAAGAGACGTTAACTTCTCCGCTTTCCCGCCGGCCGACACTGACTCATGCCCCTCGGCCGCGGGACGCGGTGCGGGGCGGTGCGGGTGGCTGATGGGTGGGAAGCTCCGCCCTTGGAGGCTGCCGGGGACCCCGCTCTCAGCTGGGACCCGCCCTGTCTGTGCCCGCCGAGGGGCAGGGCCCGGGAGGAAGGAGCTCGGAGGCACCTCCCGCCATCGCGGGGTAGCGGCCTTGCCCCTCTGAGGTGTGGGGAGCGGGCAGAGCAGCCTGGGGACGGCGTGTGCAGCCGGCTGGGCCGCCCCGTCGGGCTCGGGGCCGGGCTCGGGACCTCCAAGGCACGGAGCAGAGAGAACCCCGGCACTGTTCCGCTGCCCTTGGGGCTCCTACCCTGCCTGACAGCCAGGCGGGGATGTCCCTTCGGCACGGTCTGCCCCGGGTAACCTGTCCCCATCCCCGAAGGGCCAAGCCCCGTTTAGCATCGACCCTCACTCCTCGCCGGGAGCGGGCAGTGGGGCTGAGGGTGCTGTTGCTGCTCCAGGGAGGGGGGACGACTGTCAGTGCCACCCGAGCCGCAGCTGCGCGCCGGCTCCCATGGATTGGCCGGCCCCGGGCGGGGAGGGTCGTGTCACCGAAAGGCAGGGAACCTGGGGCTGAGCACTCTACACGGAAAAATGGGGGCATCCCCGGGCGGAGAGAAGCGCCTCGGGCGGGGAGAAACCCAGGCGCCGCCGCCCCGCCAGGCGAGGGTGGGCGGGCAGCCACTCCGCCGGGCAGCCCTGGCCACGGCACCTCTCCTTGCCCGGGACACTTCTAAGGCTGCCGGGGAGAGCCGTGGGGTCAACAGTGGCTTCCTGAGCCCAGCCTTACCCAGCGCCCCCAGGTAGCGCGAAGCTCTGACACGTCTGCAGAACGAACGTTTACAGTGCCGGGACTGGAGGGACATTTACAACAAAACAGTCCGGATTCCTGAGGACATTTTCTCTTCCAGCTGCTTTCTAAATATAGCGCAAGGCACTGCACTACCCAGCACCGTATCCTCGCTCTGGCACTTAAGGAAATCCAAAGTCAAGCTAGAGAAAAAAAAAAAAAGAGAGAGAGAGAGAAAAGAGACAAGACAAATTGAAGAAAATCAAAATTGAAATTAGCACTGAGTATTTAAAATCCACGTCTGCATTAAGGTCACCTGAATAGCGAGAAGGACCGACTATTCGTATTTTAAACCAGCTGTTTTTCTATGGAGACTTTTGTTTACTTCCTGACCCATCGATAGCTTATTAATACAATTTAATTCTGCAGTTGTTTCTGTTTAAAGAGTGTTTGGAGTGAATTGTTTCTTTTGTTTATGATCAAAGAAACGAGGTCTTGTAATCTTATGTTTTATCTTCCTAACATATGGAAAAGCTATTTATCCCAGCCAATCACAATAAAGTGAAGAAAACCCCATTTTATGGAAAGGTATATATCACAAGTTTGTTCATCATTAAAGATATGATTACCAGTGAAAACCCTCCGAAAGTGGCACATTTATGATTCCAGGAACAGATGGGGACATCCATTTTCCTTGCAAATACTTTTGAAATTGCTCTACTGGTAGCAGTATAAAAATGATATACAGATGCCAGTGCCAACGAAGCCGGGACAAGAGGTCCAGATTTACACAGTAAAAGCTTCACATGCGCTCTGTCAGCTTTGATTGATCTGCGCTATACCTCAGAAACTTGTTGACTAGGAAAGGAAACAGCGCAAATAATTCACTGCAACAAGGCAGATAATTCACCCGGCCAATCGCTCCGCTCCGCTCCTGCGGGCGGTGACATACGAGTCCTCCTGCCGCACAAAGAAGCATCATTCTCCAGCGTGAACAGCGGTCGGTGTCATAGAGGGGGGAAGAGGGGGGGAGAGAGAAAGAAAGGTGGGAGAAGTGAATACAAAAGGAGAGGCGAGAAAGGAGAAGTTGCTTTTGGGCAATGGGCACAGCCGTCTACCTTTTCCGTGCTGAGCACAGGCCGAGCCATTCAGCCCCAATTGTCATTATCATATTGATTAAGTTCATCAGAGAGCAATTTTAGGTTTAACGCCAGCGGATTGGGAGAGGGAGCAAAGAATTATCTAAGAAAAGCACAACATTCTTACCTCAGGGACGTTTCCCTGTTCCAGTTCATTGAGGGAGTTGATTAAGTTTAAATGAAGCAGACACTGGATAAAAGTAAGGGTATTGACCACTGGGCAGCGCGGTCTGTGCTTGAAAAGGCCTGATACATGCAGAAAAGCAAGATTTGCTAAATGCTCTAATCTTCAATCAAATCTTACATCAATACAGACAAAGTTTGGTAATGAGAGATTCAATGAAGCATGCGGGAGAAAGAATTAATCCTCTTGGTCTAAACTGGGTTCAACTTTGAAGCCTGCTCCGAAGGAAAGACAGTTATCTAAATGCTAAATAAGAAACTTATTGTACTTTTCATGGCATGCTAATCTTTTGTCTATTTCATCTCTATTATTTGTATGCTTATAGGCGGCAGTTGTCATGGTGATTATATCAAACCACTTCTGTGTGGATGGCTGCGAGGAATCAGGGCCTCCCTCCAGCCGTCCGCCGGGGCCAGCCCGCCCGCCCGCTGCTCTGCGCGCCCGCGGCAGCGCCCGTACCCGCGGCCGGCCCCGCACCAGCCCCGCCGCTCGGCCCGCGGGGACACGGGAGGGGCAGAAATNTTTTTTTGGCTAGTTTGCCTTGATAAGCTTTTGATGTCACAAATCAAACACTCGCCAGGAGGTAGATAATAGGGAGTCTGATCTCCTCTATTTGTACATAGACAGCGCTTTTGCACCGGCGCTGCCGTGAACCAGTGTCAAACTCCCCGGGCTTTGTTGGACCCTGCCCGCCACCCCCGGCCCGGAGCCCGGCCCCGCAGGAGGGCCCGCCCCGCTTCCCGCCCGGTCCCACCGGGAGCCGCGGCTGCCCTGGGCCGAGGCAGCCCCTGACAGGGGGAATTCAGATTCCTGTTATGCAAATACCGAGGTGAGTACAGACATTCTAATCGCAAAAGGTTTGAAGAAAGAGAAAAGGCCGGGAGTAGGGGGCGGGAAGAGAGGAGGAAGAGCGCCAGGATTTATCTTTTTCTTTTTTAAAAAACTGCACGTTGCTGGGACTTGAGACAGGCAACCGGCCCAAGGGCAGCGCTGTGGGACGGGCTGGGCACCGGCCGCCCCGGCAGCCCACGCCCAGCAGAGCCGGGTAGAGTTATCGTGCGAGGGGGTGGAAATTCCCCGGGTATCGAACTTAATTTCTCTCCCGGTACCCATGAGGCACTCACAGAGACTTTTTGCGCAGCTCCTCAGGGGAGGGAACCAAGTCAAATAGGTGGGTGCGGGATAGAGTGGGCCTTCCCCCGGCTTGTTCCCTGAGACATTATAATCTGAGCGCACAAGGGTGGTACCCGTGCTTTTATGTTTTTTACAAAAGTTGCCAAATTAAGGTCGGATTAGGGCTCCATTCAAGATTTGTGGGCTCTTTAGAGGCTGGGAGTTGACCGTACAGCCCGCTAGTGCTTATGAAAAGCTTAAAAAGTAATAAAAGGGGGAGTGATCCCGAGAGAAAGTAACATGTACAACTCTTATTTAAAGGAGCAGCGAGCGGGGCTGTGAACTTGAATAACTGTTTGAACTTTAATTTGTTCATTAACAGGATTTGCCCCTTACTGTGAATGTTATTACTTCCCTTAAAAGCGAGGTGCAAATGCAAAGCCATAATGAAAGCGCTTGGCAAAAAGTTAAACGCCTCATAATTACTCCAGCCTCATTGAAAACTTAAAGTAACACAAAAGTGAAGAAAACACCGGGAGCCAGGCTGATACTCTACCAGCGCCCCAGCCTTGCACAACGGTGGCGTTGAGCGCCGGGCCCCAGCTCCCGACCCTATGAGCTCCCAACAGCTCACTAAATCCGTATGCACGACGGTTGTGTTCAAACAAGTTCTAATCCCCTTAAAACCTTTAAAGAAAATTCCATGTTTTCTTCGGTGGGTGAAGCCCGGTTTATTCCTCTGACTGTCCCAAGTCTTGAGTGAAACACGGTGCTTGAAGTCTGATCTAATCTGCATGTTTGTATCCTAAACAGGGCACATTAGCTCCTCTATACCCTATCATACCGATAGGAGATAAAACTCTGGAGCACCGGAATAAAACAAACTACACCTCCTCTCAGAAGCTATCTGACTTTGTACCGATGCCTTTGCCAGTTAGCTCCGCGCTGACTCTCGTTTCATCTGTCAGTTATCCCTTTCCCGGGCTTGTCAACTGCGTTTTTATAGATTCACTTGTGATCTGCATCCTTCCTCAACAGGAACATGCAGCCAGGTCGCAATTAAATATACAGATACACGAGCTGTTAGCAAGATTCCACCCTCCCATCCGCCGCCGAGCCGAGGAAATGATTACTTTGTCACTTCTCCTTTAGACTTAAAGCGCCTGAAAAGTCGCCGCCGGAGCGCCACGTTCGGCAGCCCGGGGCTTGCTTTGTCCGCCTCTTCTCGCCACCGACGGCTCCTTTGAGGGCCTCCCTTCAGGGCTGCGCTCCTCGGCCGCGGCGGGGGCTCAGTAAAGGCCTTGGCCGGTCTCGGGGGGCTCCCCGCGCCGGGGAGGCGCCGGAAGCGCTGCACAAGGAGTGCAGACGTGCCCTGGCAATGCCCAGAGCCGCCGGACAAGCGGCGCTCTGGCAACGCCGGCGGCAGCCGCCACCTCCTCGGGCCGGCCGGATGTGCTTTGCAGCGTAGGTGGATATGGAGACTCCCGCTAGAACCACATTTGCAGTCATGTTTAAGATCAGAGGAAAAGCAAGACGGCGCCTCATTGAGGAAGCGAGTGTGAAAACCCTTCTACCAGTTTAAAATGCTTTCTTACTTCTACACATGCCTGCACCATAAGGAGATTATACTCGTATAAACACTAACAACTGGAGCCAATTCAATTAGACCACTAAAACAAATACCCTATTTTATAAGTTTAATTTTACTTTTTATGTTTTGAGCACCATTAAACTCATTAAAAAACAAACAAACAAACAAAAACCCCAAACAAACTAAAAAAAGACACACACGAAATTGTTTAATCGAATTGGTACTCAGAAAAACAAATTACCATATTACTCATAAAACAATTTACTTCAACTCTACTTGACAATTCCAGCGCGCACAGTCAGCACTGTCACCCCAGGGAAGATCTTAAAACCCGGCAAACCCAGCTACCATTTGAGAAGCAATAAATACAGCCTAGGCATGACCAAGAAGACATCAGGCAGGACCAGGATACCATCTTCTGTGCTTCAGCTCATAAGAATCGCTGTATTAACCTGGAATTGGAATGAAACTTTCTAAAATAACCAGGTCCCAAGACCGTAACAACCAAAAACCCCCCACCTTTCTACACCTGTAGATGAAGAAGCAGGCTGGGCAGGGCATGAAGCATGGGTGGAGCATGTGTCCTGCAAGAAACGGAACAAACTCAGTGCAATTCAGAGCCACATCTGTGTGGTCTTCAGCTCCCATCGTCCTGCCACTGTGTCACAAAACCTCTGCACATAAGCGCCAGGACAGTGATCTGATAGAGTCCTTGAAGGAAGAGTCCCAGCCTTCTCACCAAGCACACAAAAAGCGTTCCTGGCAAGGGTTGCTAAGTAATGCATGCCCAAGCTGTAGGCAGGTTAGTAAACACTACGAGAGCATCCTGGGAACAGGAGCCTCGCCTTGGCCTTGGAATGGCCACACACCAGTACAGGCTGCTGTGCTCCTGTGGCTGTACTGTGATGCCACCACATAGCATTTCTCCCAGGATCAGGGCAGGAGCTACCACTGTGTTGTTATTCCACCCCCCACCAAGCCTCTGGTGACTGCTTTAGATTTGAAGACAATTTGATATACCACAGATATATCCAAGGCTTCATCAGGCACTGATCAAATTGCTCAACTTCACCAGGTGTTGATTAACCACAAACTTGGAGCTGGGTGTCACCTTTATACGAGCACCACAACACGCAAGCCCACCTGCAGGCTGGTGGGAGGGTGGCAAAACGGAGCTTGCAGGACCACACCCCCCCCAAGCCCCCGGAGCCCCCTTGGGCACAGAGGCTACTGAAGCTTCTCAGAAAGCAACCATTTATGGGAAAGCAACAGCCTCGGAGGCTCATAGGCCCAAGGATGTGTCACCTGCTGGTCAAGAACCGGTCAAAGTCAGAGAAGATTTTTAAAAATGAGCAGGCATCTATTTGGCTCGCAGGAGGTGTTTTTCACCATGGCAGGACAGGGTGCTTACCGCCCCCAGCAAGGCTGGGGTGAGGGTCAGGTCCTGGGGGGTTGTTACCAGGGTACAGGATTGCTTTGCCACAGCTTCTCCAGACTGGGGTGGGCTGGAAGATGCACCTGGCTTCTCCTTTGGTACGTTTCTGGCACCCTCGCCTTTAGAGACAACATGATGCTTTAAAATAAGCACTGGCAGATTAATCCTCTACGTATTTCTGATCATATAATACATGCAATTCGACCTGCAAGATATATAGATTGTAACGCTTTTATAGATCAGCATTTTACACAACACATCCTGCTTCTGTGAGCTAACCTTGTCTTCAGAGCTGACAATTCCCAGCACCTTGGCTTTGAAGCATTGAAATGGTGAGACAGCAATCTACTGAGCCAGGATGTGCCTCTGAAAATAAGTATATAAACACTGTACAATGCATCTGGAGTTGATTTATGAAATAGTCAGGAGTTAAAGTCTTGATAGATTAGCAAAAATAGCTAGACCTTTAAAGCCAAGAAGCCCTTAGGCTGTAGTGAAAATCATTGATGTAGGAAAAGCATCTGTATTTTGATGACAGTACACACAAGAAAAAGATCATAAAACTGTTTTTCCTTTCCCGTAGATAAACAATAAAAGAAAAAAAACCTTTCCATTTTGTACCAGCTCCGTGAAATGCTTCCTAGTGAAGCGTTTGCATTTTAACTTTCGGTTATTAGTGATCCAACTTTATATTGCCATGAAAACGCTTGCTTCTTCGTAGAAAAAATAAAGAAAATAATAACAAATAAAATCAAGTCCCAGTCCGGCAGGGTCTACAGCCGACTGGAGCGGGGTGCAGCAGCCGCCGGGGCCCCCGGTGCAGCGGGAGCGCTGCCCGTGGTGCCGCTCACCTGCGGTCAGGGCGGGACAGCGCAGGGCCCCGGCATCGGCGCTCGGCTCTCAGCTACGGATTCACCCCAGCGCCCTCTGCGCGTACAGCCTTTTTATTTTCTTATTAGTTAAAAATAAAAATACCAATGCGCTCGGTTGTATCATTAAAATTAATTTTTTTAGTGGGAATTTTTTTATTTCCACGCGGGAACTGTAGTCCGCAGGTATCGGTAGCAGCAGGGCGGCACCTGCGAGCATCGCCGGCGCTACCTCGCCGCCGGCTCCAGCACAGTGGCTGCCGGGGCAGTGTTCGCGGCCATCCCAGTCCCCGCTCTAGCTCCACAGATATATAGATGTACATATATTTGATAGGGTCTATCTGTCTGTCTGTCTGTCTATCTATCTAGGCTCCCCGGCAGGTTGCGAGGGGACGGGGAGCCTGGCGGGGAGGCGATGCCAGCCGGCGGGGCTGGCGCTCGGCGGGAGCAGGCAGGCAGGCAGGCAGGGCGGGCCCCGGGGCGCGGTACCGAGCGGTACCGAGGGTACTTACGGCTCTCACGGCGCAGGGGAGCCGGTGCCGGGGCCGGGGCCGATGCCGGTGCCGGTGCCGGGGCCGGTGCCGGTGCCGGGGCCGAAGCGGGTCCGTCCCGCCATTCCCGGTGTCCTTCCCGTGGCCGCCACTCGGGCTGTGGCGATCCACTGGCGCCGCCAGGTCCATTGCCTCACGCCGCGTCGTGGGGGTACGCGAGCACCGGGCGCCCGGGAGGTGCCCCAACGCCGCGCCCGCGGTTCCGCCACTGCCCCCC
>VWYI01050027.1:0-27998 GCA_013399455.1 Anthoscopus minutus | reverse complement strand
GGGAACTGTAGTCCGCAGGTATCGGTAGCAGCAGGGCGGCACCTGCGAGCATCGCCGGCGCTACCTCGCCGCCGGCTCCAGCACAGTGGCTGCCGGGGCAGTGTTCGCGGCCATCCCAGTCCCTGCTCTAGCTCCAAAGATATATAGATGTACATATATTTGATAGGGTCTATCTGTCTGTCTGTCTGTCTATCTATCTAGGCTCCCCGGCAGGTTGCGAGGGGACGGGGAGCCTGGCGGGGAGGCGATGCCAGCCGGCGGGGCTGGCGCTCGGCGGGAGCAGGCAGGCAGGCAGGCAGGGCGGGCCCCGGGGCGCGGTACCGAGCGGTACCGAGGGTACTTACGGCTCTCACGGCGCAGCGGAGCCGGGCCCTGCCGAGGGACGCGCAGCGCGGGCACAACGGGCGCGGANCCCCGCTACTGCCCCCGCTGCCGGCTCCCAGCTCCCCGCCGGGGTCCTCACCCGGCCCGCTCGCCTCCCTCGGCTCGGCCCGCGCAGGGAGCCGCCCGCTCCTCCCCCCGCCCCGCATCTGGAATCTGCAATCAAGAGCCCAATTTTGTCATTTGGAAACACTAATTATCTAATCACGCCACGCTGCAGAGCGTACTTGTCTGCCCAATTAGCTAGGACAATTATTAAAATTCGGGGGCCTAATTATGTCTCAATTTAATGCTGGCAAACTCGCGCACAGCGCAGTAATTAAAATCCTCCCCTCGCCTCTGCCTTTAGGGCAGCGGCTGATGGGACCTGTCAGGGGCCGCGCCGCGCCGAACCAGCCGAGCGGATTGTGCTACATGACCCCGCATTGTTAAGTGTGTCAACATATTAACCTGAATTCCCTTCAGCCCCCGTAATCACATTTGGAAGGAGGACGAAAAGGGGCTAAAACATGAAGCATTTTATTAAAAAAACATAAATTCTTTTTAATTAATGCTGTAAGAGATCTGACGCGGCTTGAGCTACCAAATGCTGCAAGTCATATAAGACTGGTGCTTCTAATTACCAGTAAAGGAGGGTTTGCTCTTCTCTGCTAAAAAGACTTCCCTCTACTCTCATTTAAAGCAAATGATCTTTCTTTTGGGTAGTGTATTTTTTAAAACCCAGCTAGTTGGCTTCCAGTGATAAAGTTGATTACCAGTTTTTTGTTTGATGATGGAGCACAAGTGAATATTGACTTCTGTGAGAATCAAACAGACGACCGGAGGCATAAATAAAACGGTCAGGATTTAACACTTGAAAGAAGTTAATAAAGTTGAAAATTAAAAATCATAATATTGGGATAATTTCCAAATATTTATTTTTGCTCTGCTCTCAAATTTGATAGGAAGTCAGTGCTAAAACACAGAGAAGAAATGGAGTTAACCCTGTGGCCTGCATTCCTGCCTGCTGTAGCACAGGCCCCTGCCATGGACAAGCAGCCCTGAGCCCAAATCCCCTGGCAGTGGTCACTGCAGGCAGAAGACTGCTCCTCTGGCCCTGCTGGCAGAAGAGCCCCTTTTAGCACATCCCTTTCTGGTTAGAAAGCAGTGCTGAGGAAGGTGGTACTTTCATCTCCTCTTAGTGAGTTTTCTGGTGTTTGGGACTACAGAAACAAACTGGGCAGGGAAGGCCTGTCCGATGTGTGGCAGGGAGGGGGAAAGGGAGCCTCTTCTCCCACTGTGCATGCCCTACATCTTGGAAAAGGCCCCACTCCCAGCCTTCTCAGATGGTAAACCAAAGTGCAAATCTGTGTTCTGGCTTGTTCCAGTGGCTGTCAGCGTGCTTCCCTCTTGTCAGCAGCAATTGACTGGTCAGGTTCACCCTTGTACCGTAATTGTAACAGCTCATTGACAGACTAGTGACCCAGCCAGACCTGATAATGGAAAACTATTGATTTCTGTGGGCTCAGCAGTTCTAAAATGAATGCCCAATATAATGTTATCAGCTGTCTTGGACTCAGATATCCCTCAGACTTGGATAAAGAGACAATTGCCTGTCCTGAAAATTTACTCACAAAAACACGCTGGATACAAACAATGAAGTGGCCTCTCTCAGTTTTCCCTCTCTCCCAATAAGAAACGTCCAGGAAAATGTCAAGAAACCACAGCCTAGATGTGGTGGTGACTCCAGCTGTCCCTTTAACCAGGGAGGCCCGTGACAGTCTCCCCAGGTTTTAACCCTTGCCACTGAAGAACAAGCCTGTAGGTGAGTGACACTCCACAGCCATCCACCAGCCTCTGGAGAGCGAGCAATGCAACAGGCACAAAGGCTGCCAGGAGATGTAACCCAGCCAGGGTGACAACTCCCACCTGCAGGAAAGTAAAAAGCTTGAAGAAGTGTGGCCCTCCTGTGCCACAACAAATGCTCTGGGCTGAGGAGGATGTCAGGTAATAATGATAAAGTCTGGTTCATAAAAATCCAGTAATGCAAGGTGAAATTTTAAATTTGTACAGCAGCCCTCATAGAGGTGAGATGATTTGGGATAAAAAAGTACAGCAAGCCCAGTTGAAATTTTGGGAGGGAGGAGACCAATGTATAAAGATTTGCAGAACTGGATGGACTGTTTGTCATAAGCAACACCATACATAATTTCAAAGGGGAAGAGACATGGGTAAGGCAGCCTCCTTGGAAAATGTTTAACTTGGGGGAACAAATCAATAGCTCAAAGATTCAAAAACTCAAAACATTTTTTGGTCTTAGGGAGCCTAGGTGTGGTCTGTCCTTTCTTAGTAGCTCACTGCACACAGATAAAGCAGCTGTCACTTCTGTGTCCCTGACAGAACCCAAACCTCGCTGACACACTGGCACATCAGGAAGACAGAGGGACTTTGACCAACACAAGGTCTACAGAAATTTGGATCAGACAGATACTGGCTTTCTATGGGATACCAAGAGCTTGCAGGAGTTTTACTGTGCCCCAAATCTCTTCCTCTGGGGCTTGGAGTCTTCTAGAACTTAAAGTCTTCCAGAACTTAAATTCTTCCAGATGAACCAAGCTTCCGGTAAGGGGTAGAAGGAGGAAACAAAGATACTTACCCTAGCAGATGTCAGCAGACATTTAATTCAAGCTCTAACACCATTGGAGATTAGAACAGCTTTGTGATCCTGGCAAAAAAATTCAAGTGACCTTGGGGAAACATATTTTTAATTATGAACAACTGGTCAAATTTATCACAAAAATACCAGCCCTTCTTGAATGCACTTTCATCTTTTGTAGCCTTCTGCTCAGTGGCTTCTCCCCGTATGTGCCTCATCCCCTCACATTGTTGCTGTCCATGACATGCACACATGGATGCTTTGCCTTTGCCTTCCCCTGACAACAGGCCTGGCTCTGTGACGTGCTGCATACACTCGTCAAGAGGAAATGACTGCAGGAATTACGCTGACATGACTGCTGCTGAATGCCTTTCAGTTCCTACATATTTTCATTTTCCACACACTTCCCACTGCGTAGCCTTGGCTCCCTCTCCTGAAGACAGCTCCTGAACCCACCTATCTCCACTCAAGCTTCTACTTCGTGTTCAATCTCCATATGTTGCTTTCAAGCATTTCTCTTCTTGGCATCCCCTCAGGGCCTGGTCCTGTAAGAGTAGCTGTGCTGCACCTGAGAAGTGTTAAGCAAGGCTGTGCGAATTGCCAAGTATACTTTGGGGTTTGCTTTTTCAATGATCATTTCGAATTAAATTAAATGTAAATTTTTTCATATCTTTGTTTTGTTTATCCAAACATACCCCGAACTTTTACCATCAGCTAGAATGAAGAGCACAAATCCCTCTAACTCACCTTGGAGAAGAGTTTTTCAGAGCACCAGAATCTCATGGGTAATGCTGAGACCCAGATGTCTTGTCCTTAGAGAGGCTCAGGTCTATTCTCAGCTCCTCTTCCTGCCCATTTTTCAGAACTCCAAATCTCATGTTAGGCCAAGCGTGGATAACATCCCCACACTACTCCCTCCCTAAGTATCACAAATATGTTCAGGCCTTTGGATAAGAAGCTCCTGAGGCAGGGATTATGACAACAGTAGTATTACTGTTGTCATATTTTCCCTGTTGTAATGTTCCATGTAGATTTATGTCATTTATAAAATACAATTAACAGACATAGTGGAATCCACAATGGCCCAAAGAAGAGAATAACAGATGTAGAGTAAGCATGTATATTTTCTTCATACAGCTATGCTGGCTGTGGTGACTCCCAACCAGCAGGTGAGTAGTAAAAGTGAAACACAATTCTGAATATTTGAAAGGTATGGCGAAGTGGTTCATACTTCTTTTCACTTAGCAGAGGCTTCAGAATGACGTTCAGCTTTTCTCTGCCTGAAGACCTCGCTCTGTTCTCACGCCACACCTCACCTCCTTCCAGTGACTTATAGTGAGTCAGAACTCCTATGACCTACTGTCTTGTCCAGCCACCAAACAAGTACCCAGTCATCCAAAACGAGCAACAGGAAGGATTGTACCAGGCATTATCCTTCCCCAGTAAAGGCCACTCCAACGTGGACCTGACTGCACTTCCGGAAGAGAATCGCTATGGGACCAGCTGTCACTTGTTTTCAATGAAAGACATCAAGGGAATATAGAGTACCTTTTATTTGCTAAAATTTCTAAATCAATGTAAATATATATATATTCGGTATTTCAGTAGTGTGTACACATACCCATCAACTCACAAATCCATGCCTATTGCCACCTCAGCAAGCTCTGCTGGAAGTTATTGTCTTTGGGGTCACAGTCTGCCAGTATATGCTGAGATTTTGTAGGCAAATGTCCTCCAGCAAAGCCCAAATTGTGTTTTTTAACATTTACAAATTGGTTTGTGCAAATAATTGATTATGCTCTCAAGCAGTGGAATGAAACTTAAAGGAGAAAAATTTCACAATCAGATCAATCTGAAATCTGAACTTGAAATATGATCAATCTGAATTTGAAATAATATTTTCTGATTTTCTTTGCTGAAACTAAAACAAATCCCATACATTTTTCAGTGAGGAAAGTGCTTTGTTTCATCCAAAATATTTTGTTGCAGGCACTTGCAACAGAAAGAAAAAAAATCCTCGAACATATAAGAGGTTGGATTGACCACAGCTGCTGTCATTCCCTTCTTATCCCCTAACCCAGTAATTAGGGCAGTGACCCAGGATGTGGGAGATCCATGTTCAATCCCTTTTCTGCCTGAAGGGATTTGAACCTCCATCTCTCCATCTCCAAGGAGAGCTTTAGAGTAGCAGTGCTGGAGGGGCCCTTCCCTGCTGTCTCCTTTCAGCTTGTCCCTCCTGCACAGGTGCTCGGTATTGCAGGACATTGTGCCCCCTCTCACCTGGCTACAGCCCAGCTCCCAAAGCCTGACCTTGCTCCCCTACCTCTGCCCTGGGGCTCAGTGAGGGCAGAGGTGCTCTGTGCCAGGTGGAGGGGTTTCAGTGGGTCAAACCACTCTCAGCTACACCAAAATGTTTAAGGTGCATCCATAAGCAGACCACCGAGGTGACCCTAGGTCTGGGCATCGATGCTGTAAGGCAGAATGTGAGTCCTTCCTTGGTCCATACCACAACACCAGGGCCTTCCCCCAGTAAATGAGAAATAAGCTAGTATTAAAAAAATTAGAAATATATAGTTTATATAAATACTCTATTCCTCTAAGCCTAAATCTCTTCCCACATTTCTAATCACACTCTGCTACAATTTCAATTACTGCCCTAAGTAGGTTTTTTCTATTATTGTAAATTGCCTGTGATGTTAGAAGGATTGACCTTAAAAAGACTTCAGTAATGTGAACTTATTATTTTCTTGCCATCTTTTCTTGTACCTTTTAACCGTAATTAACTTCATAAGCAGCTTACACTCACCCAGAAATTAGTTGTACAGTATTGAGTATAGAACTGAACACGTGAAACATTCACCCTTATGCAAATCTTTGCAGAGAAGCTTTGAACATAGTTCACATGCATCATTTCCATGTCACCAGTGAGATCAGCTGAAGTTCTTTCTTTCATTAGGAAAATTTGGCACCTCGATGCTACAATTTTGCCAATTTTTAAATGAGAATAATTCTAATAATGGCATTTAAAATTATTTTCTACTATGTATTTCTGTTGAAAAGATTATCCCCCTTTATTTGGTTTTTGCTCTATTGTTTCCAGAAGATAAATAAATTATCTGGCACTTCTTAGGAGCAGACTTTGATTATTAAGAAGCCTATAATTTCTTGGTATTTGATAACCTTTTATTAGGGTTGTCCTCTGGGGACTCTCCAGACAAGTGGCCACACAAAGTCACAGTCAGAGAGGGGATTCACCCACCCAAGTGTGAGAAGGACTCCTTTGTAATGAACATTAAAAAAAACCCCTCTACTTTCATCTTGGTGTAAGAGCCTCTAGCAAAGCATATTTACAGAATAATAAAACAGAGCTTCAGGCCTTTTCTTCTCATACATCAGTAACAGGATTCTCATTTCACTCTTACAGGCTCTGTACACTGCCTAGTTTTTTGCATCTTGCTTCTCACAGCGAATAGTCTCAAATACAGGAAATGAAATAAATCTTCCGCTACTGCTCTCAAACAAGAATTAAATCAGGGCACAAAACTGCCTGAGAATATCCCTGTGACAACTTCTGTCCCCTCCTCCCTCTGAGTTACGCAGTCCCACTGTGTCCCGCCTGCTTGCATGACTCATTTATTGTTGCCTAGAACAAACCATTGTAAGATTGCTATTTATTCACACTATGAAGAAGAAACTTCAAATGAAATCCCTAGTATCAAAAGCTATACAGATACAAAGCTAAGATGCTTCCCCTATCAAAGAGCCCATGCTCTAAAGAGATGGGAGGTGGGAGGAAGGAGCAGGGCATTTTCAAGTACAGTCATCAGAGCCAACTGTGCACAAATAAAGGGAAACCATCTCTCCCAGAATGAATGTTTTCTCTCCTCTGCACTGATTTTAGAAGTGATAAAAAACTGTGGGGTTACTAGAGTAAGAAATGAAAATAATGAATGGGAAAAGCATGAACAACAGTCCATCAAGGTAAACTCAGACTTTCATCTCAAATCAAGAAATATCTGGGATTTTTACAACTACTTATGTTGGTGGGAAAATGCTATTGTAAATTATCTGCATCTGATATGCATGTGTGAATGGGTGTGTGTGTATATATATGCTCACTGTTTCATTAAAACTTTATATCAATCAAAAATAAATTGAATGTTAGAGAAAAATAACTATTTATTCTCATGGTAATTTTAATCTGAGCTTGTACAAGAGAGGAAAAGCCCAAAGTCTCATGCTGTTTTGGATCTTAAAGAGGGGGTGGTTTTTTGTAATGAAAGAGAGGCTGTAGGAGTTCTGAGTCTCTGAGTTCCCTCAAGCCCAGAGATGCAGCCCTGGGTTGCAGACACCCAAAGCCCAGATCAAGGAGGATGCAGCACCCAGTTGTCAGCACAAAGCCTAGAGCCCCCTGCCTTCTCTGGTCTGCAACACTAAATGTGCCACAAACACACATCTGGCTCTCCCAAGTGCTCTCCAGTAAGGACAAACAAGGGCACTGAGGAGCCAGGGCCTGTGTCTCCCCTTGCCCAGGAATGCTGGGCAGGGTTCCTGCAGCAGTGCTGGTGCTCTATTGCAAGCTTCCCTAGCAAACAGATTGAAAAAGGAAGGAGAGCTCCTCCCATTTTACTCTCTTGTGTCTCCATCCATTAGCTCAAATACAGTTTTGAAGTGATTCAGGATCATGGCACTGGAGGCCATGATCCTGAATGGTGGATCATGATGGGCAAAGCATTGGTGTGATCCTGTTGCCATCCTGCTCTGCAGAGAAGTGTGAAAGGATAACACTTTCATTGAATACTGACAATCACTGCCAGGAACACACCCATTCCTAAGCAGTACAGGGCCCTTTCAATTTAGTCTCACTTGGAGCACCAGATGCTCTAATGATGTAATCCTGGTCCTCTATAAGAAGTTTCAGATGAACAAATGCCACATCTGTAACAGTGACAAGAACTATTTTTAACCACATCCAGGATGGTTTTGTCTCAAAGCTCAAGAATCCTTTCCCAGCAGTCCCATTTTATGTTTTCACATGACCCAAGACTCAGTGAGGAACTCCTGAGATACATTCACTTGTATCTGTTTACCAAAAGTTAAAGGCACATGAGGCCATGAACATTTCTTGCCCATCTGCTCCATAAATTGTTTTGTAAGGCTTATTCCAGAGCGCAGTAAATGAATTGTAGGTGGCCAGCTTCAGCTGGCCATTTTTCAGCTTTCCATTTTTGCCACATTTGTTGCTCAGCAGGCTGCAGGTAAAGCCCATGCCTGCATCAGCTTGCTTGATACAATCTCAGTCCCAGAGAAACTCTTAGATCCAGTATCCAAATTACTGTACCTGCATCATCTCTTAATTAGTCATCTACCCTGGTTATATACAGCTGCTGGAAATGACCCAGAGGTCTGTAAGTTATTTTATTAGAATATTATAGAAAACAGATGTTTTCCCCCTAATCCTGATGACATGTTTAAACACAGCCTGGGACAATTAGAAATGCAATGCCCTGGAGATTAATTATCTATCACTGACAATTTTACATATTATCTTTTTTTGTTCTCACATTTGATACTTGCCTCATTACCCGCCTCCATCCTCTTAGAGAATAAAGAAAACTTCTGAAAAGCAGTTCTCTCCCAAACTGGTTCAACAACAGCAGCAGTAAATCCAACCTCATGAGTGACTGTTCAGAAATAACTTATCAATTTAAATATTTAAATTAAAAATATGTAACTTACAGAAACTGCTTATGAAATTGTTACTTCTATAAAACATCCAATTACATCTTTACAGAATTGTTTCAACTAACAAAACTGTGCGGTCCAAGTAGAGTCCTACACATAAGGTTACCATGATGCCTATTTATGATGCAAGGAAAAAAAGCCAATTATTTTACATAGTACAGTCAGAAGGAGAGACATGTAAGAAGACAATTTCTCTCAGAACCAAGACAAGAGCTGATAAGGAAAGCAGGGAGAGAAGTGACAGAGATCAATTCTCAAAAAAGTTGTTTCCCAGAAGGAACACAGAGCAGCTTGGGCTGGGACTTCAGAAATGGAGCTGCCCTGCCTTCTGTCAGTGGCAGTCTCTGAGGGCCAGTGCAAATTAATCCGTGATGCTTTAAAGGACAGTAACTTGCGCCCGCCCCAGACTTGGTAGATGGCACATGTGCAGATGGCACAGGAAGTTTAGAGGGGCCGTGTCCCAGCAGTGCCGTGTCCCGTGTCCCGTGTCCCAGCAGTGCCGTGTCCCGTGTCCCGTGTCCCGTGTCCNTCCCGGCAGTGCCGTGTCCCGTGTCCCGTGTCCCGGCAGTGCCGTGTCCCGTGTCCCGGCAGTGCCGTGTCCCGTGTCCCGTGTCCCGGCAGTGCCGTGTCCCGTGTCCCGGCAGTGCCGTGTCCCGTGTCCCGTGTCCCGGCAGTGCCGTGTCCCGTGTCCCGGCAGTGCCGTGTCCCGTGTCCCGTGTCCCGGCAGTGCCGTGTCCCGTGTCCCGGCAGTGCCGTGTCCCGTGTCCCGTGTCCCGGCAGTGCCGTGTCCCGTGTCCCGGCAGTGCCGTGTCCCGTGTCCCGTGTCCCGGCAGTGCCGTGTCCCGTGTCCCGTGTCCCGTGTCCCGTGTCCCGTGTCCCGTGTCCCGGCAGTGCCTGGCCAGACGGCCGGGGCAGAGCACGGCTCTGCGGAGGCCGTCCCGCTGTACTCGGTGACCAGGCTGCCACTGAATCCAACTCCGTCACGGTATTTAAATCACATTAAAGCTTTCTTTTATTACATATCCCCTTGTGATTTTTGCCTGGCTACATTCTAATTACCGGCCTTGCTGCAGCACACGTGGGTTCCACTGCTCGCTCCTCCTGCCATTTTATGGCAAATGGCTTATCTTGCACAAGCCTAATGAAAATATTGCAGAAAGATAACTCTCTCCTTTCATCTTGCAGTTCCCATTCTAAAGGGTAAAATGTTTTCTGTGGGGGAAAAGACCACAAAATATTCAGCATTTAATACATTTTTTTAAGCAGTAGATACATCTATTAAGGCTCCCCAAAGTAGTTTAATCACTTTTACTATTCTCTTACATAATATCTGATCTTGAAGTACCAATATATTTTTCTACATCCAATGTTAGCTGCACTTGCTTTTCAAAGATTTTACAATTCTTTTATTTATTTCTTTAATAATTTAAAAAAAACCATTTTGCTTTTCTTATGCCCTGCCTATTAGCTTCTCAAATAGATTATTTTAAAGGAGATGAATCTCACTAACTTTCCATGACTTACACAGCTTTCTTTTGAGAAATCTTTTTAGCAGTAGGCACAAATCCTCTCTCCAATTAGGTCCCAGCACTAATCAGGTCAGAGATCATGTGAATTTTAATGGAGATCTTAATAATGTTTAGGAAAGCTTAAGAACTGGAACATGGTTTCATTTGGTGTGTCCATAACCCCATCCTTGTCCCTGGCCCCATCCTCCATTTTCCTATCACAGCACCAACCATACTTAAACAACACAAAGATTTTATACTGCCTTTCTCTGGAGTAAGATCAAAACAATTTTGACTGTTAATCAAGGCACTTAAAGTACTCATATGGTGAAAGGCTACATTTATGCTTGCTATTTAATTTGATTTACCACAGTTCCAGGTATAGATCCAAAGTTCCTGGGTACAGATCTGGAGATGGGTCTCATTAACCTGCATGCAGAGACCACCTTCAGGTAGGGCAGTAGTTCAGATCTGCAGTGTGATGCGGGATAAAAATCTCACATTTGCAAGTCTTCTGGAATTAAGAAAGAATTTTAACAAGAACCTTCCAGTTAAAACACAACTAACACTTTCCTGAGGGCAGGGGAAAGGAACTGAGAGAGAATGTGCATGCAAGAAAAGTTAAAAAAAAATTGGGAAAGTGCTCAGGTTTGCTCTGATAATAAATGAGCTTCCTATGACAGCAGCAAACAGCAGCTCTGGCTGTGGGCAGCACATGCTGCTGTTTCCTGGCAGCAGAAACATGAAGCAGTTGAAGCTCTGAATACATCTGGTTCAATTTTCTGTAACAGCTCCATTTTTATTGCGATTCCAAACCTGTCAGGCTTTCCCTTTGTGCAACAGTGACAACAGTAACAGTAGAACAGATTTTCAGCTTTGGTCAAATTCTCAGAGACAGAAAGCTGAAATAAAGCACCTGTGGTGGGCAGATCCTGGCTGGACAACTGGTGCCTACAAAAGCTGCTCTGTCACTTCTCTCCTTAACACGACATGAGAGAGAAATATAACAAGAAGCTTATGGGTCAGAATAAAGATAGGAAGAAATCACTCACCAATGGGCAAAAGAGACTTAACTCAGGGAAATTAGCTGGATTTTTTATCAATCAAATCAGAGTAGGATAATGAGAAATGAAAAAATAAATCTTAAAATACCTTCCCCCCACCTGCTCTTTCTCCTGGGCTTAACTTTTTCCCCATGAGGACTGCAGTCAGTTCATCACAGGTTGTCTCTGCCTTTTCTCCCTCTGCAGAGGCAGGACTCATCACCTCTTACCTGCTCCAGTGTGCAGTTCCTCCCCTGGGACAGAGCTCTCCATGAAATTCTCCATTATGAGTCCTTCCCACAGGCTGTAGTTCTCCATGAACTGCTCCATCACAGGTCCTTTATGGGGTCACAGCCTCCTTCAGGCATTCACTGGATGCAGTGGGGTCGTCCAGGGCTGCAGAGGCACAGGCACCTCCCCCTGGTCTTCACCAAGGGCTGCAGGGGAATCTGCTTCAGCACCCACAGCACCTCCTGCCCCTCCTTCTGCATTGACCCTGGTGTCAGCAGAGTTGTGCCTCTCACACATTCTGTCTGCTCTCTCTGGCTGTAGTTGTACAGTTTTATCCCCTTAAATACACCATCCCAGAGTCAGTGATGGGCTTGGCCTTGGCCAGCAGTGGATCCCTCCTGGATCCATACAGTTCTGGCTCTATTGGACATTAAGGGAAACTTCCAGTGCCTTCTCACAGAAGCCACACCATGGCCCCTTCTGCTACCAAAAGCTTGTCATGCAAACCCAACACAGCATCTAAATTCAAATGCAGCCTTGACTGCTTGAGTATGGAGAGTTCTCACAGGCCATTCAGGCATCTCTCTCAGAGCAGAACTCCAGCTCAGCGCCTAGCATCTCGCTAGGACTGACATTCTTAATCTGTTAAGGTAGGAGGAAAGTCTGAAATCTGTAAGACACAGCAAGATAAGCATCTTCTACTTCAGAAGACAAAAAAAAAAAAGTGCCTACTGTAAATCTGGGCATGACAGCAGCAAGTTATCATACACACTACAGTAGATTGTAGATACTCTCCTGTAACACACACTGCTTTCAATTTCTGATGCAGCAAGAAAAAAAGTCTGGGCCATCATACGACTTCCAGAGCCCAGCACACAACAAAAATTGCAGCAGGGGAGACTGGGAAGCAGGGCTAACATCTCTTGTCCTCACCCTTTATGAAGTGGGTGCCAACTCCTCTGTAATGCAGGAAATTACAGAAACCTGCAGGTTGCTGATTTTGCTGCTGGTTGTGGAGAGGGCTGCTCACATATTTCTTGCACAGTCCTCCACCCAAATCTGAAATCACAGTTTAACTTCCTAAGAATTTCATGCTATCTATCACATTTATCTTTTATCAGTAAATGGGCTAAGTCTTATCTGCAATGTTTTAATTTAACAGTTTGTACTAGATACCCCTGTTTTGCTTTGCTCAAAGAACCTAACCAGCTGTGTATTCACAAAAATCATTCAAGTAAGTGCTCCATTTTCTAAACATTTCTGTGATTTCAGAAAGGCTACCAGAAAAAAGAGAAGCAAGATAGTAAATTCAGCCCTGTGCAGACAAAACAGAAAGGTAATTAGTAAGTTCAGCTCTCAGCAGCAGTATCAAGTGTTGTTACCAACTGTGTAATTTGGGATTTTTGGTTTGTATAATCCAAAAATCATTCTAAAATCTAAATATTTCCTCCTCCCTCCTCCATTTAGGTAGAGTGCTACTGTCTCTATATAAAATAAATCATAAATCAGTCCAATAGTTGTGCTTTTAAGAATACTAAGCAGTACTCTGTTTTCACAGTAATATAGGACTTTCCCAAAAAGCTTCATAACTTGTAGCCAGTGGTAAAATAAAGTCTTAAAGAAAAAGACAGATGAAAGATTAAGACAAAACCTCAAATGTGGGTATAAGTAATAAACTGAGGAAAGGGAAACAAACCAAGCTAGGAATGAAGATAATGAAAATGGTCAGGTTAGCAGCCCAGTGAGACGCAGCTAAGTACCCTTCCCAGATGGGAACCTGGGCCTGAGGGCAAAGAAATGAGTTTGGGATCCTGCAAGAACACTCACATTCTGGGTCAGGGTCTTCAGTCATTTATTAGCATTCATGGTAAGCTGCAGTCAGAGAACACTGGGTTGAGTAGTTAAGGTTATTTCAGTGAGAAGAGAATGTTGCAAAATAATGGATATCAAATATTAAAGGAGAAAATTTTTGGAGGCAATGAATGACAATCTATCATGAATAAAACCTGAAAAATCAGATCTCACTAGCAAATTTGTAACTGAAGCCATACATGGGAAGAGTGGCTCATGTTCTTTCATGACTGGACTAACTGTCTTTGGATTAATACACAGCACCTAAAAAGCTTCAGTACATGTACTCCAGATAGCAAAGGGAATGGGTACAGTTCACTTCCAACACAAGAAATCTATTTACAGCCTCTTTCCCCTGTCACTGCCTATCTCTTTAACAGTTTTGGGTAAAAGCTATTTCTTTGGCTTTTTGGCTAAGGTGTATTTGCCCTAGCCTCCTCTGTGCCAGGAACCCAAGTGCACCCCTGAAGATTTGGAGGCACAGCAAATGGAGCCATCAGCTAGATTTCAGGGACTACAAAAGAAGTCTCAACCCCAGGCTTATACTGTCTTCTCCTCTTTGCAGTTTCTCTTTCAACCTATGGGGTTTTTGTTTGTTTTTGAAATATTTTTTCCTCTGTTTTTTTATCTAAATAAGGCTGTTTTCTTTCTCCTGCTTTCACACAATTTTTTTCAGGGAAGACACAGATGAAAGAATTATTTCTTGACAGCAAGATTTGTACCTGGGTGACACACAATTCCTTATTTGGTTAAAATACAGATTAATGGTGTTAGTTTGCATTCTCCTTTATCAGTCTATTCTTTTCTGAAACTGTTTCAAAGAGCACAATAGGATTCAGAGCTTTAGCATTTGTTGCTTACAGCAGTGAGGATGGATTTGGCTGAGTTCCAAGGAGATACAAACATAATTCACAGCTGCTGCTGACTTAAAGATACATAATCAATGGTTTACATGTGAAGTTTTCAATTTCAAATAAACAGATTTTTAAAAAGAGGTAGATAATATTTAGGAACACTTACCATGAATATCATGTAATGTTGATCATTACATGTACTCATGTAATGAGTATCATGTTTCATGTTGCAGGTCTCTAACACAAAAGCTGAAGAGTTGTCATCACTTGGTACACAAACCTCAGATCTTATGAGTTAAAAGCATGCTTTTAAGTGAAAATATAGGATAGAAAGCCCAAAAAGTGTTGTGATTTATACAATATAAGGAGTACAAGCACCTTGGAAGCTCTGAAAAGGATCCAAGGCTCCCTTTGTTCCCTAACTGTATAGTAAGAACTGTGATTTTGGAACCTCTGGCCTCACAGTTACTGTGGATGCTATTTGCTTGGGTTTTAATTGCAGTGAAAAATCATGGGAGCCTGCATGAGAAAGATCTTTCAGGGCTTTTGTAAAAATGTTTGCCTCTACTTAAGAGAAGAGCATTCCCACAGGAATGCATTTATTCTGATTTTTATTTTTAGCCAAAATAACTCCATGTCAGTCTTCAAGCTACCTGTGCAAGCCACCCTCATAGTCTGTGACACACTGCCCAGATCCCTCCACCTGCCATTCTGGCACAGTGGAGCCACCTGCACATGAGCTAAGGCAGCTGGAACCACTTCCCTGAAGGGCAAGCACTGCAGCCAGACACTAGCTACTGGACCACAAGGTTCTCCTACTTGATGGACTTGTGTATTAGTAAGCATTTTTATAAAAAGGCTGTTGGCTGACTTGTGCTCCAATCTTAATAGGGAAAGAGGGAACTAAAATTAAGAGAGATGTCTTAATTGCTTTTTTAAAATACAAGTTTATTAGCCTATATTGCAACTAGAAATTAAAGTGAGCAGTGCCAGAATTCAAGCTCAGCAAAACATGGGATTCCCACTCCAGCCCTTATTTAAAACAAACACAATCTCCAACAGTCTTTTATGCTGTATTTGATCAACCTCTCCATTTTTTTCTTGAACTGTGTGTGAATGGCTGTGGTATGGCAATAAATCCATTTATTGGCCAGGAATTGCAGAGCACCAGGCAGACTTGGTTTTTCAGTGTACTCTATCCAGGTATATGTGGCAGACACTGCTCAGCCAAAGCTGCAAGGAAAAATTGCTCTTAACTGGGAGAAAAGGCAGCAGTGAGACCAGACTGTACAGAGCAAAAGTGGGCAGATGGGCACAGATGAGAGCCAGTCACTTGGGATTCAGCTTCGTATTCGGGGCCCTGGCCCTGGTGGTGTTCCCTCCACCACCAATTTTCATCCTTAGTCTCCAACACTGGAATGTAAATACCCTCCCTTCTTGCCTCACCTCTCCAGATTTTCAGGCGGCTACACAGCCAGCAAATCTGCCCTCTGCACCACCACACAACAGGTCTGGCTGGGGCAGAATTCCCCAGTTAAATGACATGTGCAGAGCACCTCCGAGCAATGGGAAGAACACCAAGAAGCCTGCAGTGTTAAAAAGGAATATTTTATTGCAAGAGATTACAAACCTGGCACTATGGCCAAATGTTTCCATTACATCACAATTGCTACCCATGTATCAGGCAATAGCACCTACAAAGCACGGTGGATTGAAATATCTGAAATCATAATGCAGTCAGCTTTTTAAAGTACCACCCTAAAGAGTCTGGGGTTTTCTTTGAACTCAAAACTATATAAATCAATTTTTAAAATATGAAACTGGTGTTTAAATATCCAGGCCACTAACTACTGTTAAAAAAAGTGGAAAAGCCTGTTAACCATAGTGCTGAACTAAACAGGGTTTGTTCACAGCCCATAACCATTCAGTTAAAAGCAAGTACTTGTTATTCACTGCTAATGTTTCCACATTTGTTCAGCCCAATTTATCTGCAGGTTTTCAGAATTAGGTAGATTTAATGCACAACCCCCTCTTTAAAGCACTGCAGGAAACCTAGAACCATAACTAGCCCAGGAAAAGCATCACAGTCAAAATAGCTTTGCATCTTGCCATCTGAGTCCTGTGACACTGACCTTTAGAAACTTCGGATGCTCTCCTCTGAGCCCCAATTCATAACTCTCGTTTCTCCTGTGATCACTTACCTCAAAAAGCTTGGTAATTTCCCTGAGCATGGCTGAAACAGCAGGAAGTAGTGCAGGCACACAGCTCAAACACAACCCGCCTGGCCCAGGACTCGCAGCCGCCTGTTAAAGTGCCCACCTTTGGCACAGCCGCGCTCACTCTCCCTCCCCAACGCTACCGACACCTACGGTCAGTCCTTCCTCTCCCAGCGGGAGGAGCCAGCAGCTCCTTTCCTGACACTGCTGCCCGGGGAAGGCGAGCCCTGAGGAAGAAGTTGGATCTGCGGGCAGAGCTGGATGGACCCCGTCAGCCCCGAGGAGCTGCCCGCCTCCTACAGCTCCCGCAGGCCACAGCCGCGGTAGCGGGCAAACCGCAGAGACGCCCAACAAGCGCTGTCTGCTCGCCTCCGAGTTCCACGCGTCCAGACTGCACACACCTGAACCAATGAACCACACCGAACCACTTGGCAGGAGCTACCATGGGCACTTTAAGTTAAACCTATCCAAGGTTCTGCAGAAACATCTTTTCAAGGAATGCAAGCAGAGTTTTAATTTTTGAAGAGGATTTGGAAATGTCACTGGGACTAGGGAATATAGGCCATCATCTTAGGACAAGCGTATGGGGGTGGTCTACAATTTTCCTGATGCTAGTACTAAAGAGACCTTTACCAGAAACTAGGATAACTTCAGAAACAAGTAGGACTGTGATAAAGAATCAAAATCAACCGAACAAAAGTCACTAATGCCACTGCAGCCTTTATGCCAAAGCAATCTAAGCCAACCTGAACAGACTTAACACCCGTGTTCAGATGTGCAGCTCTGCAAGTCCAGACTGCCACAGAGCTCCTCAAGCCACGTAACATCAGACTGGCATCACAAAGTGACTGATTTAATTTACCCTCTTCTACCACATTATTTAGAATTTTGGTTACTCTAGAGAGGGGGATTTATATTTCCTTGTAGATAATGATAGAAATGAACTGTATTTCCAAACAACAGAAACCAGGACAACAAATAGCCACACTAGAGAACCAGAGGCTAAGGACAGTTAATAGTGCTCTATCTTTTTTTTAAGATTATTCAGCCTGTATCAACCACATATGCAATTAATTTAATTATCAGAAGAGTTCTAGAACTCCTACATATTTTTCAAACTATACCACAAGGATCTGATGCCAGCAGGGCGCACAGCCTGTCACTGAAAACTACTCCTCATCAACAGAATCTCATTTTGGAAACTGATCAGCCCTAGAGCTCACTGCTCTTCAGACACAACCTTGCATTTAGTATTACATAAAGTAGCTCACTATTGGGGTTTAAGGAATTAAATAGAATTAATTATGGTTTTTAAAATTATTATTATGAATCTAATAAGTTTTCTGCTAATGCAAATTCTGCACGGTATGGCTTCACCTTACAAGCATTCTTAACAACACTAGATAAATATCATTTGCACTTAATTGATTTTTTCATTTGCTAAACAGCCATAAAATATGGTGCTCTCTCAAGCACATTTTTTGGTGAGAAGGGTAAACAAGCACTCTATTAAAGCATTATAAACATTCAAGGTGATGTGATCACTTCCCCCTATTCTGTTTCAACACATTGCTTTAAATTTTCAGTTTTCACATTGTATAAAAAAGTCCCACAAGTATCCACAAATTCAGAAATTTGTTAGTCTGCATACACGATTTGTATGCAATACATTTCAATATCCCAGTTATCTTTTCTAAAATCTCTAAAGTATTTATTCTCCAGCCTTTAAATGTTACGATGTAGACTTTCCACTTACAAGAGAATAAATTTCAACAAGAAAGCTAAACTTAACTGTCGCAGTTTTTACAGTTAAACACCTGACAGCACTAATTTAATGACAGCCTTGACAGAGCTAGGATGGCCTTGTCTGAGGCCTCTGTCTTGCACAGCTGTGCATTTTTAGCCCATCTATTCTATGAGAACATTAATAAGCCTCATGTGTTAACTAACTCTGAACTCTGTGCATCCAGGAAGACAGACATTTATTCATACTTTCCACCAATCAAATGTAATGTGTCCGTGAACAATTCAGTTTATTGCAAGTAAATGTACTTTTACTTAAGATCATTAGAAGATTCTAATCTCAAGCAAGACAAATCAATTCCACAAACTCAATTCACACAATGCAAATAAATGCTTCACATTATAGACATTTAGATTTTCTTTAAACCTTTTTATTTAGAGATTTTTCTGGTAAGGAGATATACCATAGGAAAGCAATTTCACTGGCAGTGAGGTATGTATATACTCTACCAAAATACTCCTCTTGCTTTAACTGCTTTTAACTTTATTTACATTTAAAGAAAATATCAATGCATATCCTTGGCTTAACTACAGTATCTGTTACCCTATATGAGTAAAATGAAATGTTACTTGCATACAAAATTGATTTGTAGAGGAATCTAATCTGATTTAAACAAAAGTCATGTTCTGAAGACAGTTTAAATGAACAAACACAATTCATCATGACCAAGACACCTGCACCATATTTCCATCCTCACAGCACATTTATTTCAATAATTCTGTAAGTAGGTCCTTAGCATGAGCATAGTGTTACAGTTTTCATACATATATAATCACATCCAAAACAAGCTCTAAAATTTAAGTTGTAAACATTCTCTTCATATGTAGAAACATTTCAATCTGTGTTTGAATTTTCTAAAAGGATCAATCTTTTAAACAGAATTATAAATGAAAAGCCTACTCTAACCGTGTAGTGAGCAATGCTTATTAGTACATTTCTACAGTGTTAAATAAAATAGTAGAGGCAAACTTCTGTAAGCAAGTCAGACTTTAAGTAAATTGTCATAAAAGTAACAAACTTGTTAACAAAAAGATGCTTTGTAATAAAGAAAGTTGGACTGAATCTACTATGATACAAAAACATAAGGGTAAATACCATCTTTGTTGACAAGTAGGAGGTAGCATGGATGCACCACTTTATTGTCAGTGAGAAATGCAACTGAAGTAAAGAATATTTCCTTACCACAAATTTCCAGTATTATGTACATATTTCTCTTAGAAATTTGTTTAAACAAGTTTCCCTCCACTTTTTAGTACAAAAAGCCTCATGTGATTTAAAAAAAAACACACACCTAGATAGAATAGTACTAATTGCCCTATTTGAATGAAACAGTCTCTTGAACTATGAAGTACATGGTATTTAATGCCCTAAGTTGAGTAAATTGTATTAGCAGTTCTTGGTATTATACAAAACACTACATACATACAAACAAAATATAATAGTATCTTATTTTACTATGTAATTCTTTTTGGAATAAACAGAACCTTGATTTGGGTAACACTGAAGAGAATGTGGTTTCTTTGTTTTATTAAAATCTGTCTTTTAAGTACCCATGTGCAACAATTAAAAAATGGCGGCCATACATATAATGGTCTTGTATTCATAGTGAACACAGTAACTGACAAAAACATAATAAACCTTAAAAACACATCTTCCACCCTATATAAAATATAAAGACTACTTACTGTAACAGTTAAGTATTCAATTTATTTTGATGTTACTGTAATCCACTTTCTCTATTTTCTGTCTTTAGCATTTATAAACATAATTTAGTGTAGCAATTTATTTTAAAAAATGATGAAGTATTTCAAATTTACATCCAATTAAAATTTAAAATGTTTCTGTGTTCTATGATGCTGCTTCTGCCATCAGTAAAGAAAATGAAGTTTCAGTAATTGAAGCAGGCTTTTTAAGTAGTGATGTGACCTCAACCATGCCAGCTCCAGTCCGTGGAAGATTTGCGTTGACAATGTGTCGCTGCAAGTGCTTTATCCAGTCTTCTTGAACAGACAAAGGTCCTCGAAAGACCAGACCACAAAACCTATGCAAATATTAAAATTAATCCATCAAGATACATCTGTCTCTACTGAAAAATTATAAAAAAGAAAAATTATAAAGACAGTAAGAGGAAAGTCTTAATTAAAGTTCTTGAAGTTTGTTTCTACATGTTTTAGCTGAAAAAGTTAGTAATTGAGTTCATTAGTAGTAACTGCAAGCACAAAACTGTGCAGCTTATACATCTCATATTCTCACACTTTCAATGCCAGTATTATCAATCTGTTGTTCTGATATAAGGTTTCTTTTGAAGGACAGAATATTACTCAGAGATGAACATCAAGATTTTAGCTAGAGAAACAATTGGCAATCTAACTGTGAGACTGAATCAAATCCTCTTGTTCAAATTAATAAAACAGACAATTACCTTCCCCCCTTATCACTCAATTTAATCACAAACATTTACAGATACAATAAGGAATCTTTTTATGACTAGCATTAGTAAGCTCTTAAGAATGTATTCTCCCAATTGAAGTAACACTATGTACCTGCATCTGAGTATGTAAACTTCATCAGCACTATGAGGTAACTGCAGCATTTTCTTCTTGCTTCCAGATCTTGATCTTGACTTCTTTTGCTTACAGTCTAAAGCTAAGAAGAGAAATTTTCATATGTGAAAGTAATACTTCAATGAGTGTTAGTCAAACAGAGATATTCAGTAATTATTCCCTAGAGCAATAATGAAAAAACATCTATCTTCCTTGTTTTCCTATATTTAATTATAACATAAATCCGAAACAATTACAGCGTTTTCTAAAAAAATATACTGGCAAACACATGAAGCTGGGTTTTTTAGCTTAGTGTTGTGCTTGCTCTTTGGAAGATTAGATAATTGGCATTCAGCATTAAACTGTTGTTTTAGTATCAGCAAGCACCTGCAAACCTATTGCAGAATTATATAGAGGCAAAGCACCACTGGAAATTCCCTTTCATGCATAAAACACTGTCAAAATCTCAGAACTTCTTTTGTAGTTCAAGTACCATCATAAGATCACTCATGTTCAACCAAGTTACAACTTTATGAAGTGGTAGCTTACAGCTAGTACAATCAGGAATTCCTAGTTTGAATAAAACACCTGCCATTTGTTTTCAACACAAAGCAAAAATATGTCCTTTTGTTCTAAGAATTACAAATGAAGCTTCCCCTTCACTCTTCCCTGAATGCTAATGAAGCTTACAGAAAGTAGGTATTAGTCCCTGGCAGTGAGAGCTGGTATTAGGACAATCAACAAGGATGGCAAGGCGACTTTTTAAATTCAGTCTAAGCATTTGAAACGGTGTATGAAAGTAATGTGTGTGAACAGGAAACACATAGCAAATGAGTTCAGATAGCTTTGAGGTCTGTATCTCCCATAAACAAATGTAGAGGGAACCTAAAACAAAATCTAGACATTCAAAGAAGCAGCCAAAGTGGGGGATGAGTGGATTAGACTGAATTAATATTGTTATGATGCAAGTAGCTGAAAAAGCTCAACGAATTTGTGACTGCTTGAACTGAGAAGTGTATCTAGCTACACACTACTCCAAAACACAAGACACCAACAAGAGAACTCCGACACAAAAATGTTTTGCAAATGACCAGTTACACCACTTCAACAAAAACTCCATAGGAACCAAAAAGACAGTACCAGGTGGTATTCTTGATACCAAGAAAGCGTAATGTTATGCTACTGAAGCATCTTAACAGTAAAATGGGAAAAAAGAAATTATTACACTTGGCTAAAGTTTTGACTCTTAGGATATAAAACAGAAGAATTAACCTCTTAGCATCCTGAAGCATAAGACACTGTCTGGTGAGGTAAAACATGTTGATTTAAGGAACACACAGTCTAGACTGTATCCTTAATTATTCCCGTGCTCTCCAAATGAGCACCTCTCAAGCTTATACCTCGTAGCCCAACTTTTAACTTGGTATATGTACCAGACATCTCCCAGTTCTACTTCAGACTTTAAGATTCCTACCTATCTAAAATTTAGAATGGATTTCGGAGAACCAACAAAATAAGTGGAAAGCAGACACCACCAGCCTAGAGAAACTGCTTCAGATCAACATTAGGAAAACGAGGCTTAACATCATTTTTTTCTGACAGCAACAGCAAAACCGTTCTGGATAAAAAGGCAGTAACCCAAGGTGGCAGAGAGAGAGAAATGGCCAAGATGCTTCCAGAAAAGCATCAAGGGGTTCTTAATACTTTATTCTCTCACCAGAAACATATTCTTCATTTAATGAGGAAAAGCTGACTACCATATCAGGTAGGAACTACCACATATATAAGTACTTTACATATTGCAACTTCAGTAACACCATCAGCAATGTAAGTAGATAAAACACTGGAACCCAGACACCCATGCTTTGAAGAGAACTGTTTGTATGAGGGGCAACTTATCTGCAGTAGTTATTATAGCAAAAGCTTTGCCTTTGCCAACTTTTGTGGAACATCATGGGAAGAAGGGAAACAGAAGTAGGTATTATCCAAATGCAACCATGTCCATGAGTTGCATCTGATGAATTAGTTATGTCAGTTTATACGAGTGGAAAAAAAAAGAAGCAGTAGTGACAACAGACTCCTCCTAGAAAGGCCAACCTGCATTTGGAAGAAGAACTTGCTGATTTCCTTGATGTTGGTAAAGACATTAATTCCCATCAAGAAATTTGATTCTACTCACATACATCTGGAGCATTTCAGAGAGCTTTCCCTTTCCTTTAAGACCTGGATTGATCTTCTGCAGCAGATTCCTGACACCTAATGGGTTTGTGTGTATAACCTTCTAAGAAAAAAAACCCTCTAAACTACTGTGCAATCAAACAACACTGACAGAAATTGCCATAATGAACCAGGAAATGTTGCTTCTACTTCCTTTAAAGGTACCTTTTCCATGAACAGTGAGAAAACAAGGAAAACAAAAGAAAGGGCATGTTCTCTGAACCATTTCTGATGGAGGCTCTATATAAGGAAATTATAAAAGAGAAGAAAGTATCACAGTAAAAGACCACAAAAAAGGATTCAGATTACACTACAAATTCTCAGAGCAACTTAGCTTAATTTGAAAGTACATTTGTCCAGGCAAGAAGCTGTTGTAAAAGACAGAAAACACTAAGAACACTAAACCTGTGTTCTGAAAGGGTCATTTTTTGTTCCCTTTGTCTTCTGAGATAGTGAACATATTCTTTTACATCTTTGGGAGCTCAAAGCAGCACCAGTACATTTTGAAGTTACTCCAGTGAAGATGGAAAGTGAATGAAGAAGGAGGAATATCTGAGTAAAGCTCATTGAAAATTACAATTCAAACAGAAGTTATGAGGCATGTGTATCAGTAACCACCACATTAATTTCATTTTGTCTATCCAGAGAGCAGCAAGTTTAAAGAAAGTTATATGTACATACTTGAGTACTCTGTTGATACAATGCTTACAAGTGGTTGCAAACATCAAGTAAATCCCACAGCTGCCTCAGTCACTGCCTCCCCATAAAGAAGTCATGTTCTGACCAAAACTCAGTTCCTGTTTTTTCTATGCCTTTACTGTAACAAAACATGATCTCCTCAGAAAGTATATTTTTACCACATCTGGGAAGAGACCAAGGATAATTTAGGCCTAGTAAGCTGCATTGAAACTGCAGCAAATTGCTAGGGAGAGGCAGGAATTACCTATCATCAACACCTATTTTGTAGTTGTAACAAACTTCCAAACTATCATTCCTCATTCTCCATAAAGGCCTATTTCTTTTTGGAAGAACTCTCTTTCATTCAAGTTTGGCCACCTGATGCTTCATAGTTGATAACTGAAAAACTTCTTATAAACAACCACTCACATCACTTCCTCAAACTGCTGATACAACATGATGGAGAAACAACCCATTTAAACCAAAAGAATATAAAACTTTGGAGGAATATCCTTGAGATACTTATGTACAATTTCAGAGCACACAACTTCAAAAAATATATGCTAGGTAAAAACACAGCATACAAAAACCTCTGTGACAACTTATCAAGAAAGACTAGGAGCAGATGGACATAGGAGGTTTCAATGAGCATGCCTAAATGAATTAGACTGGTCACAATCAGAGGCCCTTTCATGCCACGACATTTGGTCTGCAGCTCCAAATTAAAATGCTCTGCTTCTCGATGTCCCCCAACATGAAATGCTTCTTGTTGCAGGAAACTGAAGCTGGGTCCTTTATTAGTACTTCATTACTTTGGTCAAAGTGTACATAAGCTAAAACAAGCTGAGTAATTGGACACAGAAATGGAACTACTTAACCTTTGATAATACTGCCAGTTAAAAAGTAAAAAATAATGAACTATCTTTCTTGTACATTTAGTCACTAATTTTTCAAATTCAGTCACTTGCTATCTACCTCATCACCACCGCACATTAATGTGAAGCACATTAAAAAATCCTCCTATCATTTTTGCTCCCTACAGGATTTTACAGCATACTGAAAATTAGCTCATCATGCCAGTTGATTTGTTATGACTTTAACAGCACCAAATAATGACACAGAAAGCCAGTGGATCACAGATTTCTGCATACCTGATATGCTTTCACCACAAACATCCAAAAGCTACAAGTTTGACAAAACAAATTTGAAATTATTTGAACATGTAGTAGCCCTCATGAACTGCTACCTCAGTCACACTGTTGGCTTGAAGGCCAGACTCCTTGCTCTGTACTTTATTGTTCCCTCCCAAACTTCTGACAAAGCAGTCTCTACCTACAGAAGCAGAGACCAAAGAAGAAAGTGGTGATTCCCAGAAGATGAAAGCCAGTAAGAAGAGACTGAGTATCTGAAAAGAGTCAACAAAGAGAAGATGTAGAAAGCCAGGGTACAAGAAACAAGAGACTTGGGGAGAGCCAGGGCAGGAGGGAGGAAGAGAAGCCCAGAGAGAAAAAAAGAAAGGAAGCTGAATATACAACCATATTGAAGAACAGTGGGATGCATTTTGAAGATTCTTTTGTAGGTTTGGCCAATGCTCTAGATACTCTGAAGAAAGAAGCAGGTTGACCACCTCCTCTGAGAAACATCCATGTGTTGCTATACATCAAAACAGGTATAAAAAGAAATTAACATTTACTCAAGATGAGCATTTAGATCATTACATTGTTAAAAATGGGACTGAGTAACAACAAAAAAAGTTCCAGCCAGACATCTGAAGACACAGGTATTTGCTCTTCAGTGGATCTACAATGCATTGGTATAGACACAAATAAAAACGAACCTCAAATAGCCAACAGCCTAGGAACTTTCACTTCTAGGATGTTTTTACTGAGTCCACTCTCCAAAGCTACCATTATACTTTACTCTGTCTACTATACAGCTAAAACTGTCAACTTGCATTTGAAAAGAAAAACAGGCTAAGATTTAACTAAATATGATGACATTACTGACTGAAGAAGCAGGGCATCTGCTAGAAAAGCAACACGGTAACAGTAAATATCAAAGACATGTAGACAAATGGGAAATCTGAGACTAGTACATAAGCAAATGAGAAGCTTTGAAAGGTCTCACTTTGGTGGCATGCAGAGATCACATATTTCTCATGTATTTCTCCTAACAGACAGTAGTGCCTAGATAGGTACCAAAACAACTGCCAGATAAAAGAATAACAGTGTTCATGTTTAGACACCATTATTTTCTTACAGCAAGAAACTGAGATAATTATTCAACAGATATGATTTATTTTTGGTAGTTAAATTTACTTTAGAAGATATAAGAAAAGCTTAATGAGAAGAAGGAACATGTATGAACATGTCCTCATTATTTCCATACAACAGCTGAAGACCACTGAAGGTTCAGCTGTGGCTGAGGCCCAACTGCAGACATCTCGAAATTGCTCTCAACCACAAACATCTTTCAATAAGAAAACCTTAGATCTACTCGAGAGCAACACTCATAATAAGTGGGTACTTTAAAACTAGTGTGTACTAGCGAAATCTTGTATAAAAATAATTATCTTCACAAAACTTATAAAGTGGAATATCAAAGAGAACAACTGTTTAAAAGCGTACTGCTTTGTCTACAGCCTTGCATTAAGCCTGCTTGAATGAGAAGTCAATGAGCAAAGTTTACAACTTTCAGAGTTGCAGCAGAGTAATGACTAGGTTACTACAAACATACATTGGTTGCATGATGTTTTAGCTAGAACTCAACATTGACTCCTTAAGTCAATGGTTTCACAGACAGGTCTTTATCCATGGTATAAGTTATTTATGTGGCTTAGCTCCAGCTCCATAGAGCAGAAGATTTTTTTTTCCAAACTTTTATTTCTAACCTTTTATTTAAACTTTGTTTCTAACCTGATTCAAAACCAACATCTAGGTCCAATGATACAAGAAGCATGAGTTTTCTTTCCATTCTCTAAGAAAAGTTGTAACTGTTCTGATGACTATGCAACTACTTCACTAGTAAAATATGTTTCTTAGAGAAAACAAACAAAAATCCCTTAAAGTACCTAAACAAGCTTCCTTCACTTTTCCCACTTAGCAAAAGGGAAGCTAGGTACAAAGAGCTTGTCCAGGATTCAGTCTCTGTGTACTATCCCGTTTGCCAGTGTCTCCTTCATGAAATTACTGTTAATGTGCAATTTAAATATATAGCTATTGAAAAATTCTTCCTCAGTCGGTAAAGAAAAGAACTTACCACAGGGCTAATATCAAATCACTGCAGTGGTAAATGTTCACTACCATCATGCTTCTACTGAATATGAAAATTTTCAGAATCGTTGACTAAAGGCACATTCTTAGGTTTAATTAATGTAAGGTATTACTGCATCTGCTGACTTCTTTCCAAGTCCGCTTTGTTATAGCATTAATGTAGTGCAATGTAAGACCTGGCAGCCACAGGCCCATATTATAAAAGTATTTCTTTTAGCCTTCTATAGAGAAAGCCCACTACTCAGTTTGTCCTTCTTAGCATAATGAATTACATTTGCAGATAAAAAAAGAATCACACATTTTCCAGGAGCATTATGTAAAAGTCTGTGTTTGTTGACACAGGAAACTGATGGTTGCCCTTCTTAACCACAGAGTATTTCAGGCTTCATATCTCCAAGTTTTCCTCATTATATTGCATCTCAGCTCCTCAATTTGTGGCTGATCATGTGAAGTCTCGCTAATCTCAGCAATAATCTCAGTAAACTCATACTGCCTACAGCCAAGCAAGCTGCAGGTCTCAGAAAACAAGTCAAAATATGGCATATTAGAAGAATTTCAAAATGAAGTGTGTTTTAACAGAAAACATAAATTGCAGTGCCAAATGCTGTACTACACTCACTCAATGTCAGAGCAGGTAGTTTTTGGGCTGTGAGCCAACAAGATATGAAACCAGCTACATATAATATGTTAGAAATATACAAAGTGTAAAATTACTTGCTTTTCCTATTTTACTGGAGTATTCTTTGTAATTATATGTATTAGACAGTAAAAATACTTGTTGTATCGTTGCCTTTTTTTTTTTCTCCACACCGCTCTTATTTCCGAGATACTTTGAAACACTTCATTAGAAGGCTTTGTCTGGTTTGGAAGTTGTGGTATCATAGGAGAAAGAATTTAAGCAACCATCTCTTACTTTTGCTTACATACCTTAAGTGTTGGATCCAAAATCAAAGACTAAGAATGAAAATCAGACATGAGAGTGGACAACAGCAACATACGTTTTCTTACAAGTTGCTGAAG
>VWYI01050026.1:0-77509 GCA_013399455.1 Anthoscopus minutus | reverse complement strand
TTTTTAAACGTTCCTGTGTTTTTCTTTTGGTTAGGTTTCTTTTTCAGTTGTTCTGGTGCCAGTTTTCTTTCTCTGATAGTTTTTCTTCCATGCAGTGGCTTTTCTGATACCACATTGATGATCTGTCTTCATAGGCCAGACCAGTTTTCTCAAAATCTCCTTGACTAAGGGAGAGACTTGTATAGTGAAAAAAACTGAACAAAACAAACAGACAACACAACAACAAATTATACTTCAAATGTTCAGAGCTGTTATTTCAATGCTGCATTTTTGTGTGTTCCAGGATATTTTAATAAACTGTCGTCGTGCTGCCACCTCTGTTGCTATCTGTCCACCCATCCCCTACTACCTGGCTGTGGGCTGTTCTGACAGCTCAGTGAGGATCTATGACAGGAGAATGCTTGGCACAAGGGCAACAGGTAGGAAACACACTGTGCAGTGAGCACTTCTACCCAGTGGGAGTGCCAAAGTCAGGTTATTTTCAAAGTCGATGGTGAATGACTCAAGTGTAACACTGCAGAAGTGTAGCTTCCTTCTCTGGGAACTATGGTTTGTAATAATAGAGTCATTTCACTCTAATATTTGCTAGTGCAGAAATCTTCAAAGAAGTAACTAATATTTTCATGCATCTGAGAATGCATTGTGTACTGGATACAGAAAATTACATTTTGTAATGTCTCTTATTTTTGTCTCTAAATGTGTGATTCCAGATTCCAAAAAGCCGAGGGTTTGCAGCCTCCAGTGGTCCACCTGAATTTTAATTAAGTTCTTGACTTGGTCTGTACCATGCTGGAGCTTGATGGCTTCTTGTGGGAGATCTTATGAACTCCATAATATCCTGCACTGTGCTTGCCTTTGCAGTAGTTATTGCTGTTAACAATTTCACTGAAAAGCTGCAAATTCCTCAGGTGGAAGCTGTGTGCTTCAGATCCTTACCTAAGGATTTTATTAAACATTTCAGATACACAAAAGTGTGTTATGTCACTTTCACATAACTATTGGTTATAATGTATGATCAGTGTTTGGATGCATAGGAGTTAATAATACAGCTGTGACATTCATGTTGATAAGCAGTGGCACAAAGTTTGTCATTTTGTGTAGCATTTTCCTGTTGTTGACTGTGGCGGAGGAGAAAGGGAAGAATAAAGATCACTAAACATAAAAATATCCCTCTCATCAGGATGACATTCTATAGGAGCTCTCCCTTTCATCACAAAAGTGGTCAGCAAAATTCTGTGGGAAGTGTTTGGGAATAGGTTCTGGGGGTTGACTAAAATGCCCTCTGTGTGTGCTCTAGTATTGTACAGTACAGAAATAACAGGAATTTGACCAGGAGAGAAAGATCAAGATTTTGAATGCTGCTTTTTAAAAAATATGATATTAAAAAAAGCTGGTATAGTGTTCTGTTGCTTGTTTGGGGTTGTGTAGAGTTTCTGGTTTTTGGGTTTTTTTAAGAGGTCAGTTATTCTGTGTCCAGTGAGTGAACTTGATTTTCATTAGAACGTTTCTGCCATGTAGTTGACTGTTACATGTCAAATTAAGAGGTTCTGGAACAGTCTGTTTCTTTCAGTGTTAGAGCTTCTCATAGATAACTTTCATGTGCTGACAAATTGTAATTCTAGAATTTAAGATGGTTTTAGTGTTTGGATTTGGAGTAGAATGATCAGGAAAGCATGGTAAGTCCAACGTATAGTTCTGCAGTTTCAAAGTGACAGTGTTATTCTGTTTAGAAGAAAAAACAGTATTTTTTTAAAAAATTGAACAGAAGAGATGTCTGACCTAAATTTTCAAAGTCTTATGTAAGGAATTCCTTTCTAATTTGTGTGTAGATATAGATTTGCCTTATTGTTTTGTGGTTTTTGGTTTTAAAATTTCCATTTGTGCCACATTTGACAGATAGCTTCCATACAACACCATGTGGTGGGTATGTGAGACATTAATGTATCTCTGTGTGTGTTTTCATCTTTTATTTTTTGTAATGCATGTAGCATTTGTAAACAAAATTAATAAAGACTATAAAATCTGATATGCCATTCTCCAGATCAAAATAATTGCAGAAACTAGAGGATACATAGCTTTTCCCTGATTATCTTTTGTTGGATGCCAAAGAAGGTTTTTTTTGAAGCTGTTGAAAATTTGCCATAGTAAATGTGTAATTCTTTTCTTCCTGCTCTCTTCCCCCACTCTTTTTGTTTTTTAAATAAAGGGAATTATGCTGGCAGGGGCACTGTCGGAATGGTGGCACGTTTTGTCCCTCCTCATCTCAACAATAAATCCTGCAGGGTAACATCCCTGTGTTACAGTGAAGATGGCCAAGAGATCCTTGTGAGCTACTCCTCAGATTACATTTACTTGTTTGATCCCAAGGATGACACAGCACGAGAACTTAAAGTCCCTTCTGCAGAAGAGAGAAGGGAAGAGGCAAGTGATTAAGATGCCCTTCTTTAATGTTTTATGTTTTTTAACTTGCAGCACACAAGAAATACCATCAGTTGTGTTCCCCTTTAATCTGAAAATAATGTTGCTGGTCATAGACAAGTAGATTGTCACAAAAATGGTGTATTTTTAGTACATATGTATTTATCTAT
The DNA here is from genome assembly GCA_013399455.1 of Anthoscopus minutus. Classification (NCBI taxonomy): domain Eukaryota; kingdom Metazoa; phylum Chordata; class Aves; order Passeriformes; family Paridae; genus Anthoscopus; species Anthoscopus minutus. The sequence goes on along the minus strand of VWYI01050026.1, from coordinate 74,921 downwards.
TTATTTAAAATATTTTGTCACTCTGGTTTTCTTTTTCATCTGGTTTCTCTGTCTTAGAGATGAGAAGGCATCTGCCTGAACTTTGGGTCATAAGACTAGCAAGGGTGGCAGGTCACTCTGTGGGTGTATTCTCTTACTTTTCATGCCATGAGAAGCATATTCCTTGAAAACAAATGTTAATACTTCTTGGTAAAAGAAGGACAGATAGGAGGGAGTACAAGATGTTTAGATCAAGGAGGTGAGCAGTATCAAAATTTTTCAAAACTCAAGCAGTTGTTAATTATCAGCTGATTACAATAATGCTGACCCTTCCAGTCTAAATTTTCTGATCAGTATTAAAAAAACGCTTTTAACTACATTGAACTTGTTTCTGTCTCTCCTGCACTCTCCCAGCCATCCACTGCTTTTTTCTCTGGTATTTTGCTCACCCTTTCACAAACTCTGTATACTGAGTTCCTCATCTTTAGTCTGAGGCCACAAGGGAGTTCTCAATTAGTTGTCAGCATCCTGCAGGATCAATGTGATGATGATGATTTCTCTTTCCTTTCTGCTGTGAGAAGTGTGATGTTGACATTTCCTTCCTCCTTTTTCTTAGAATCTGTTTGGAACCATTTTGAAATGCTTCCCAACACATTTTGCGTGATGTGTTTTCTTAGTTAGGAATACAGTCAGCAATTTTGCTTTTAAATGCTTATTCTTTGTCCTTATTCTTATCCCTAAAGGTGTTTTTGCTTGGGTATTTTTATTTCAGCCTGGCTTAAAGTTGTGTAGATTAGAAGAAATCCTAAATCTGCTGGTGGAGTCATGAAAGTTAAGACTGATATGTTTTCACCATAGGGCATTTAGTTTAAAATTGTCAGTGCAGTTCCTGGGTTGATTGATTGGTTGGATTTTTTTGTTTGGCTTCTTTATTTTTGTTAAGGCCAGAAATATCCGGCCAATACACTTGACTTCAAACTCTGACCTGCTTTTCTAAATGAGCAAAGCACTCCCTGTTTCTCTTAAAGTTGCTGGAAGTCATTTTATCATCCATTTAGTGGTTGTTTTATACTTCCTGCTGAAAAAAAATGTTATAAAAACTAAAAAGAAATTAGGTTAAAAAAGAAACTGGGCTTTCTGGAGTTTATTTGCATAAAATTTCCTTTTTCTTTTTTTTTTTCTTTTTTTCCCTTTTTTAATGTCTGTTTTTTTTCCCTTTTGCTTAATTACAAGTCGACATTTCATTAAACTGAAACTCCTATATAGTTTTTAATGTGAAGAGGTGAATATTTCTGCAGAATTCAGGTTGAATTTAGGAAAACCTTAATCATTATTGATCACTATAGAAAGAGTCAATTAATAAGATGAAGTTAGTTTAAAATAAAAGCTGCGTTAGTTTTGGGAGTAATTTATTTAGGCTATCGAAGCTAAAACTCGTGCATTTTGTTGGTAAGTGTTGTACTTACTCATGGTTAACCTGAACATAAGGCTGACATTCTGTGTTTTGGTGATACATACAAATTTAGGTGACTTAAGAAAATTGAGATTTATATTTAGGCTTAGAATCCTGTACTGTAGAGCATAAATAGCTGTGTGATGCCTTTTTTCTCTTCTTTTCTCTCCCCCAGTTACGTCAGCCTCCCGTTAAACGTCTGCGGCTCAGAGGGGATTGGTCAGATACTGGGCCAAGAGCAAGGCCTGAGAGTGAGAGAGAGAGAGATGGTAAAAGCATTTGCATTTGAAGGAGGGCTGTTGTATTTTGTTGAGTTTTTGTTTTGATTTGGGTTTTTTTTCTTGGTTTGGGTTTTATTTTCCAGTTTTTCAGAGGTATTCCCTAAATCCGTGGTTCAGTTTGTCCTCATTTTAATAATCAGCCAAGCCTTAAGATAGTTTTCTTAGAGTTTAGCACAGAGCTGCTATTGTACAATGATTTTCAAAACTGAAAATATTGAAAATATTCTTACCAGGAAAATGATGTTTCAGTTAGGCTGATATAAGTAAAGGAGAGCTTTTTTCATTGTCATTTCTCAGGGACTAACACCAGCACTTATTTCTTTCCTTTGTAAACACACCTCACATGCAGTCACAATTACAAATGAAATGCTCTTTAATGGTTACATTAGGGGACTGGAATTCAAAGCAATAGGATTCTAATATTATACTTTTCTTTTTTATAATGTCATTTAGTAACACAAGGTGGCTAATTTTTATGCTTGTATTTTCATGTTTATAATCTATTACTCAATTGCTTGAGATTTTAGTAAACAAAGCATTTCCAAAGCTATGCTTGGGTATCAAAAGTTGGGATACCAAAGCAGAGCATTTTTGTCACTCATCTTAATTTTAATCTAATAATGTGTTTCTGTTTTAATCTGACAAGCTGTAGGGTTCCAAGTATTTGACTCTAGCTCCCTTCAATCTTCCTCCCTTTTCTGCCTACAGTTTCTCTTTTCAGATTTTCTGTGCTGTTCTCATTTTTCTGCTTCCCCAAACTGGAATAGAAGTGTCTAGGATTCTGTACCTGACGCAGACAGGAGGAGATGCTGTTTAGGGAGAGAACATGAGCTTGTCCTCTTACCTTTGTCTTTTTGCTACTCCAGTATTTGGAATTACTGGATTAGGAACATTGGGGGGTGTGATCCCATCTGCACCTTTACAATTCATGGGTTTGTCTTGCCTGTGAGCTTCTGAAATCCGTTTTTTGAACCTGTTGATAATATTTCCTATGGCATCATAACTACCTTTAATCTGTTTTCTTTGGCTGTTGCAATTCCATTTTTTGTGTTTTAAGGTCAGAGCTCCTCTGCTTGAGGTACAGGAGGGGAATAAGGGATCCCAGCAGAGGGTCAGAGATCTATGCTGTGGAAATGAGGATAGACAGGAGCATTTGGAGCAGGCTGAAGGGAACTGTTTCTTGTGGCAGAAGGGGGTTGAGGGGTGGTCTCCATTCCTGGAAGAAATGAGATGGGGAAAGGTACTTTTTGGTAAACTTGTAGATAAAACTTCAGCACCATTTGTTTTACAGGGGAGCAGAGTCCCAATGTCTCTCTGATGCAGAGGATGTCAGACATGCTGTCAAGGTGGTTTGAAGAAGCCAGTGAAGTTGCACAGAGCAATCGAGGACGAGGAAGATCACGGTCCAGAGGTGATTTCCTTCTTTTCAACGATGATTACAAACAGAAATTGTGTTTATAGTGGATGTTCAGGCTTGCAATGTCAGTCTTTCCTGGGTGTAAACAAAATCTTAGTGCACTGAAGAACTGAGCACATTTGTTTATAGGAATGGTAGTGCAAAGGGATCTTTAGAGGCAGAGTAAGTTTACTTTTGAGCTCTTTTTCTTGCTTTTTTGTTCTATTTTTAATCAAAGGTGGGACTAATCGGACAGATGCTCCTGCTACTAATAACATGGCACCTAGTAGAGAATCAGAAACTGCAATGGAAGTAGATGGTTCTGAACAACTTCCATCATCTTCCTCTTCTACCATGTCAGCTCAAGCTCCTTCAACATCAACTTCTACAGAAAGTCCCCCTTCAACTTCATTACTGTCCTCTCCAGATAATGAACAAAGGCCTTCTTTAGGGGCCTCAACTCAGCCTGTGCTGCATCAGTCTGGTGAGAAGAAATCCATCTTGTCATTGTTTATGAAAAATAAGAAACTATTCTCTTTTAGGATATTTTGTTTTCTTCCTTGCACGTCCATAATGATACTTAGGTGTTTTTTAGTTGCCAAGTGGTTGCAGCTGTGGTTTAAAGAAAGAGTAAAACAATCAACTCTATATCTTTGTCTGAAAAAGAAATTTCCAAGGGGATCACTAGTATTGTGTTTTGAAGCAGAAATAGAAGCTTTCTGCCTTTTTATTTTCTAAACTTACTATTGTCTTCATGGAGTGTAGTGACATCCTGCCCTCTTCCACTGGGATTTGGCTGTAGCAGCATCAGTGCAATGAATAGCAGAACCTGTGCCTGTTGCAATCAGGGGAGGTAGGAAATGTCTCCTTCAGGAGGTACCTCCATCCTCAACATGTCAGAGTCAGCAGTGTTGGGTTTTAACTTCTCAAAAGTATTTGGATAAACAAGGCTCACCTGGCATGACATTCCATTATTAGTTAATAAATTATACCCCATATTGACAGTTAAGTTTGTATATCTTGAAGAAACTCATCTGTGTTTAATACAGACTTATATTCTTGAGGGAAAAAGAAGGAAGTATATTTTGCTGTCAGAATGTCAGAAATGAATTTGGGTAGTAAAAGAGCACCTTATGCTTTGACTTGACCTTTTCCATCTCAATGCCACAGCCTTTAGAGTGGAATATAAGCACAAGAGCTTATTTTTACTTTTTTAAAGTGATTTTCTAGGCCTCATAGTTATAGTAGAAAGGCTAATGCAACCTGAAAGACCAACAGCTTGAGACCTTTTGTCTTATATAGATTCTGTTGTAAAAAAAATCAAGCCCTCTGTCTTTTTCAGGCCTTAAATTTAATATTCTGGAGTACAGGAGGGATGAGGATTTCCTAGGGGGAGAGTGTGTCATTCAATGTACTGTGGCTGCTGCAGCCAAAATCCTTGGGATGGGTGAGAAGTGATGAGGTACCTGGTATCTGAAAGATAGGAGAGATAAAGACATAAGTTGAAATTCATGAAACGTGTCATTATTGCTTTTTACACCTTGCAATTAGTATGATTCTTAGAGATAAACAGTGAGCAGAAAAATGGCAATACACACAGGAATCTTAGAAAATGCAAAAAAGCTTATTTAGTATCAGAGGCTTTTAGTCATCTATGTTTTTTATTAGTATTGGTGTCAGCTTTATGCAATCTTAAGTTTTTTCACAATACACACAGAAAAAGATGATTAAGGGGTCTACTCTAATTCAGTGCAACTCAATTTAGCTGCCACTATTTTTGATCCAGAGGGATAGCCATCAAATAACACATGTACTATTACCACAAGTTCATTTTGATCAATTTAGTCATTTTTTAAAACTATATGGATTATTCTGGAATTTAGAGTGGCCAGGAGAGTATCTACCATATTAAAAATAATTGCTTCAAGCTATGTCATTGAAATTTTGTGGGATTCAAAAAGATAATGCACCAGAGAAGATTTCTGGAATTGTGATGCATTTTCTGACCTGCATTTTAGGGAATCTGTGCTGACCAGAAAAATATTTTTCTCTGAATCTGCTTGAATTTCTAAGCAAAAGTTTATTCTGCTAGCATGAAGCTGAATTGTTATTTCTTAATCCAGCTCTTTTCTTAGAGCATTTTTTCTTTCCCAGTTTTACTTTGGACTTCAGAATATGTTTACTTTTGAAAGGGGGTAGTGATGGTTGGTTGACAGATAATGGATACTTTCTAATTTGCTGTATAACATTTGTTAGATTCTTTGACTAAACCTAAGCAGTGTGTCAGGTTGGCAGCTTAAAATTGTCTACAGGATCTCCTGCAGGCATAAATGTAATAGTACAGAGTGTTTGCATGCCTAATAATCCTGTTTCAGAAGCAGTGCAAGTAAGACACTGGAGTTACAGCAAAACAAATTTTTAGGTGACATGGGTGAGTTCAGGGAGCAGGGGAGCTCCCGGGCAGAGGAAGCAGGTCTGGCAGAGGGCTTGCAGTGGGTTTATGAATGAGCAGGCTGTGTTGGGAATGCTCATGTTGCAATGTTTATATACCCTGGTAAGCCATGGCTGTGCTCAGTTGTGAGATTTTATTTACTCACAGTCTGTAGTCTAAAGATCTATCTACGAACACTGCCCTCTGCATCAAGGACAGGATTCCCTGAGCTTGTTCACTTGCATTTAAAGGTGAATAAAACCTGCTGCTTTTGTGGGATTGACGGGGAGGGAATGTGCTAATAGGAGTAGTTTAAATACAGCAGGTCTGAGTAGGAAGCCCAGACAGAGGCATGTTGTAAGAGGTGGATAATGGGAGAGGCATTTTGGAAGATGGAAGAAGGAAAAAAGAGGTTTTCAGCCACCATTTTGTGTAGAGTCACGGCAGATACAAGTTTGACTATTGTAGCAAAGAGTCAGAAACTGAAGAACGTGTTTTCAGGACAATGACTGCTTCAGAATCAGAGCATGAGTTCCTAACCCAAGCTTGTAAACAGCTTTCCATAAATAATTTTAAAGATTTTTGCACTGAACGTGAGCACTCATGATAATCCTGTGTTTGAATAGAATTATCACAGTACCTTTGCATAAGTATACAGTTCAAATTTGTTGTTGGTTTGGTGTTCCAGAAAATGTGTCACATGGTAAGCATTTGAACTTCTGCATCTGAATTACTTTTTAGAAACTTTAAGAGATGAAATACCTGTTCAAAATAGGGTTAGTACAGAAAGGTTTAGTGCTGGAGCTTCTTGGGATAGGTCTCTTTAGCAGAATGTATATTCTAGAAGTTTGAACATTTAAGTTACAATTAAACAACAAAATCAGTGCAAAATCTAAATAGGCTATTACTGCCAGAACATTTGAATAATTTTTTAATATCTGTATATAATGAGGACAATTGCTGGAGATTGTCATGCTTGTCACTAAGGAAAAGTGCAACAAATTTATTTTCTTGCCGTGTTGTGCCATTCAGTGGAAATCTTTAGTTTTTGTATATTAGTTTTAAGATGCTGATGTTTTAAACCACTAATAAACACCAGGCACAACAAACAGTAAAATATAGTACAGTTTTTCTCATAAATAAAATTCCAGATCCACACAGGTACCATTTGGAAGGGCTGCAGGGAAGCAGTTGGCTAATTAGTACAAAGCTTAACCCTAATGTGTGTTCTGATGTATGTTAACTGCTTTTAAATTTTGATTGGAAATGTGACAATAACTGGGGTTTTTTATTTGTTTCTGTTTCCTTCTATTTCCATTTGCTGGCAAAATAAACATTTGCATAGATATTCTGGAATGTATTAAAAGGTGTTGTCACTGAACATATCCAGGATAGCAGCTTTTATATTTGGTATTGTAGTTCTTGTTACATCTTAAATTGTGGCTGTCTTTTAACTCAGTGAACCTGAATCAGCAGCAAGTACTGAAAACTACCATTTTAGGCATCCTTGAAATTCCCTAAAAAGTATTCTCTAGGCTGTTTGGATTTTTTATTTCCATAAATGGTTTTGGAACACAAAAACTGTTCATAGCAAATCTCATTGATGTCATATTTCTTTTGGGAACTAATTTTGTTACACCTTATCAGCCATAAACTGAGAGGATATTCTTCCCAGAAATCATATTAGACCAAGTACATTAAACCTCATGACCATTCAATATTGATTGCTGCTTGTCATTAACTTTCCAGTTATTGGATTCTGGTTTTGAGTTTGTTTCTCTTTGTAAAAGAAAATTTAAGATTTGTTTGTTTCAGTGTGTGGATAAGGGTTACAGAATATTTGTTAAGTTTTTGCCTGTCTCAAAGACCCCATGCCACTGTAATGCTGTCTACTATTCAACATTTCAGTGTGATTCAGACACTGCTATTAAAGACACAATCTGTGCTATTTAAAGAGAAGCACTTGCCACACAACACTTGTGTAAGTGGAGGAAATCTGCAAAGGGCATGGAAAGAATAAAAAATTGCTTGGAGACCTCATTTTATAGGGGTTTTCAAAAGTACTGAAAATCAGGCAATGAACTTAACATGTCAAAATAGTTTAACTGGCAAATGAATAAAGACAAAATGATAAAAACAATGAAGCCTCTAAAGATGGGACTAAAAGAATAATCTATTAAGAGGATGCTAAGAATTGCTTATGATCCTATAAAGTACTTTGTCTGTAGGACCACTTAACAGTGATTTCAGACTCTGAATCCTCAACCATAGGGAACATCCAAAATTAAAAATGAGTTCATAGAGAAGTGTATTTTTTTTGTTTAGCTAATGTTCTGCCACCTCTTTCCATAGTTCCAATTTATTTTTTGCTCTGGTTTGTTTTGATCAAAATTTCCTTTTTTTTTTTTAAACATCAGGAAGCTATTACATTCATTTTGAAAACTTATCTGTAGACCACAGTTGCATAGTTTTATACCAAATATTCTTATTTATTCTGTTTGTTAGGAACATCAAAATGAATACATCTGTTGTGTGCTTCGTTTTGATTTAACCAAGCTATACCTATTTTCCTTAAATAATTCTTTGTTTAATGGTTTCATTGCTGGAGATGGGGAAAGGGTTATATTGTACGGCACAAATCTTGAATATTTAAGTCCTGTGATTCATGCCTTTAGGAAGAGAAAATCAATTTCAGTATTTCTATTTTATGATTTCTGGATGTTAGTAAATATTTTTTCGCTGTAATGACACTTAGTACCTGTTCCTTGTCTCTTTGGTCAGTTGCCCCACTGCTCCTCTCTGTTCTATATATTGATTGCTCAATGCTTCTCTCTTTACCCCCTTTCTCTGTCTCCCCTCCCTTTTTGTCAGAGTTAATGGGACCCGAGTTAGCAATAATCCGTAGGGGCCTGCAGCGACTGAGGCTTAAGAAGGCAGAGCAGCAGAGACAGCGAGAGCTGGCTGAGGGTTCTGCGCCACAGCCCTCCTCTTCTGAGCAGGCCTCCCCTAAGGGCTCCTCACAGGACCCTCAGGCAGCAGGTTGTCACTTGCCAAGGTTTCTCCAGCAGATGATGTAGCTGTAGCTTGTGCTGCTGTTGTTTGTGAGATGCTTCTCCTCCAGAACAAGGCATTTCCTGCATTTGCTGCTTGTCTTGCCTTGCATGTGGTGGTGTTTATCATCACATGGTCAGGGAAACAGTTGTGTGGACAGGTTTATTGATCTAACATGTTTGGATTGAGTGATACTATGTGGAAATGGTTTTCTAGGTGCATGATATCAGGTTTGTGCAATGGTCGCTAGAGCAGCTGAGCAAGAAATTGCTGTGTTCTGAGTAGAACGAGAATTACCCACTGAAATTGCATCTTGGTGCTACTTCTATCCAATGATAACATTTACAACTTGGCTTTGGGTTAGCATGTGTTCTAAATCAGAGTAACAATTCAGTAAAACAGAGTTTTGGCACTCTTCAGTGCTCTGGCTTTACAATAAGTGTAGTTAAAATACTTGTACCTAGCCAAAGTCCCCAGAAATGCTCTCGTTTTTTTGAGCAGAGCAACTTTTCATTTCACCATCCTCTTTCTCTCTTCTCTTACTGAAATTAAAATTTACTGCAAGAAAGCCTCAAATATGTTTGCAATAACATATTTGAGAAAGTTAGGGTAGAAGCATGCATATGAATAAAGAGGCAAACCGTAAAGCATAAATTAGAAGCAAATTTTGTTGTGGCACTATGTAAAAGTGATTGAGCTGCATGCTGTGTGAGAATTCAGTGTATTTTGTGTTGCAGTCATGTCTAGCAGTCTCTCTTCTGTGGATAAATCCTGTGACAGTTGAGATGTGGCTAAATTGCTTTTAAGGATTGTGTCATACATTTACAGCTGTCTTGCCATGGTTCAGTCTATTCCTTAATCTGGAGCCCTGCAGAACAATTTGATGTAACAGTGGCTGATGCTTTAGTCACAATATGCAGTTAATGAATTTTGAATAACTTTCTACAATAGAAAATACTGCCGTGAGGTTTTAGGGTGTTTTGGAAACCAGTACATCCTGGGAGGCATGTGTCCCTATCTCACGGGTGGCAACCATGGGTGCCTGTTACCTGTAGGAGGAGAACGGTAACAGCAGTGGTAGCAGTAACCTTGTAGAGGGCTGCAGATTCCAAAAAAAAAAAAAAAAAAACAGTCCAAAAATCTACCAATTTAGGTTTTGTCTTTTTTTTTTTCCAGCAAACTGGACATCAGAATTTGTTAACTCAAAGTATTGATAGAGGAAAAATTGTAACTAACACAGTCAATAGATCTTGATCTTCCATTTCCTTTTCAGAATGGCTTAATTTTTAAATTTTTTTTTAGTAAATTGTTTCCCACTGAATTGAAGTAGGGAATAAAGTTCGTTTACAGCCATGCAGGCTTATCTTTGGGGATTTTATTACCTCTGAAGGGTGTGTTGGTCTGGGTTTCATATGATACATCTCTCCTATCTCTTCCTTAGTGCACCTTCAAGAATGCAATGTAATTTTTATACTCCCCATTGCTTGTGGGCTTCCTACAGCACGCTGTAGGACCCATATTGCCACATATGGGAAGGTTTGAGCTAAGCAATTGCTTTGACTGGGAGGCAGAGGGGTCATGAACATAGTTTGAACCCCCCCAATACTGCCTCTTGGAGTTTTGAGTTCCACAAATGCTCTGAACTTTAAGGGAACTATTGGAAACATCCAGTCCTTTTGTTTGGGATCACCAGGAGCCACAGATGCAGCCTTGGAGGAGACTAATAGTCAAATATTCATATCTTTCTGCATGTAATAACACTGACTTTGCAAATTTAACCATTTTACTTGCTAAATAACTACTTTGAAAGACAGATTTACTCAGTGCTGTGGAAATTTATTTCTGTGGAGACAAAGGGGGAACCATTTTTCTCCCTGACCTCCAGCTCATTAGGATGCATCTTCTTGAGGTTTGGTCTGATGGGTGGAATTGTTGCCTTGAGCAACAGGCAGTGGAAGTTTTCAAAGGAGAAATTTAAATTTGAAAATATTTAATATGTTTGGTCAATTAGTTCCAGAGGAATTTGATAAAAAATTACATTGTCTTTTCCTTTTTATTTGTATGTGTAAAAACAAGATATTCCTGTTGTGCTTCATCAGCTTCTTTCACTGCATTCCTCTTTTCCCTGCTCTGGGAGGGAACAAATGAAGCTCTTTTCTTTTGACTGGGGATCATCTTTGTACTGTTTATTTACTTCATAAGATTTCTGCACTCTAGACATGGAGATAGTCTCCGTGCTTGCTCATTTCTTTTTTTTTTGAAAATTACTTTGTTTTGTTTTCCTTTTCTGACTTCCCAAGATTTATTTTTGCAAGTTAGTTATTCATAATCTATTCCTTTGGAAAAGCAGAGCTGCACATTTTTGGTCACTTACTTCTCCATAGACACAGTTGTTTTCTAACCCTGTGCTTAGCTGACTTTTCAGAAATTCGGTAGAATAAAAATAAATGAGTAGTTTTGGATTGTCTGGGGCCTTTTAAAAGTAATGCATTCCTATACAGAGACAATCTCTATTTTTTTTTTCCTGAAAGGTTGTCTTTTCTGCCCTGTTATGAGGCAGGTGTTCAGTTTTCAGGCACATGGTAGTTGTAAATTTTCAAATGAAAAAATTACACCCCAAAATGTGTCTGCAAGTTCTCAATCTCTGCACTGGTAAAACTTGTAAAATTTGCACTTGGAATTTTGGAGGGAATTCAGTGTACTAAGGCCACTTCTTCTGACTTGTACTTAATTATTAATCCTTATCTTTGCAACCACAGAAGTTTGAGTAGGAGGAGGAAAATATCCCAGCCATGTAAGAAATTACAAGCAGAAAATGTCAAGAGCTGAAAGCTTTTACAGGTTTAATAGAAAATTAGACTGTGTGGTAGTTATTCTGTCTCCCAGTTACATGAGGTTTTGTAAGATCAATCTGTAGTAGTTAACCTTCACTATTCAGAAAAATACAGTCAAAAGTTTATATTTTTGAATGTGCAAGGGAGATCAGTAATGATTCACTATTTGACTCTGAGGCAAAAGGTCTCAGATGACAGAGATTTTGTTTTAGTGGATAGTCCTCTTAAGTATTGTCTAAATTTGGAATTTGGCTGAATTTTAGAAGCAGTGTGTGCTGCAAGGATCCGGTCTATTTTGTCTTTAAGCCTTTGCTTAGTTATTGAATCGATTCAGATTTTTTCTGGTAGTTATTTAATTAGGAAGCTATGGTAAATAGTTTAGTTTGGATTTTTATTTATTGTATGGTTTCTCCCTCAAAGCCTAGTTTTTACTTGCATTTTTGTGGCATTTTATATCCTTTAGATCCTGTGCAGTATTTGAACAACTGCATTTAAGAGCTATAGGCAAACGACAAAAAAAGTAAACCTTTTTAACCTGTTGTTATTGTTGCTATACCACACAGGCATCACCATTACTACATTACTTCTCATTCTGAGAATTTTAAGGAGATGGAATTAATTTTGAAAAGTAACAGAAATGTGAACCAGCTGATCATGAAGTGAAAAAGAAACATATTATAGATCAAGAGTTCCTTTAGTGGTCATAGTACCTAATCTTACCCAGAAAAACATGAGTTAATATGAGCCTTTTTTTTTTTTCCTTAGGAAAAAGTTAGATTTAGACTGCATTTGCTGTGGAATGCAGACATATGCATGTACATGCTGGCATATTACAGAACCTGTGGTGCAAATCGACTTTTTTTTTTTCAACTTTTGGTTGCTCTATACAGTCAGTATTTAAAGTAGAGCAAACTGGGCCTTCATTTCTGTGTTAAAGCTCTTGGAGAAGACTAGGGAATGACAGCAGTTTTTATCACTAAATTCTTTACTAACACTCAGATGTAGAAATGTCTGTTTGAAGTGCACAATATGTAACTGAGAGCTTATTTACTGTGCAAAGCAATTATTCATAGTTATTAAATCAAGTATTTAATTTTTTAGATCTCTCTACACGTATCATGTTTAGGACTTTTAAAGCAGTTCTCACTGTTTTACACTTTACCCTGAAGCTGGTGATGTAAGGAGGAATTTTTATCAACTAAAACTGAGGTGGCATGTTAATATTTTAGTGAAGTCAGGTGCTGATTGTCCAAACTATAGGAAGATCCTTCAGCATATCACTGACCTTAAAATTATCTTCTATTTTCTGTTTGAGGTTCCCCAAATTTATGAATCTCCAGTTCCCTCTTTAAGTGGTGCTCCAGTTTAGAATGTACTGGTGACATTACAACCAGTGGTGAACTGCATTGGGATGTAGACCCAGCCTGTGAAGGCTCAGGTAAGAGTTTGGATTTTTGTTTGTTTTTTTAACTATATGGCACAGTTTTGGTAATACTTTTTTTTCCAAAAGCTTTATAAGAAATCATGAAAGTATTTTTTTCAGACTTATTTACAAAACAAAGCCATATATTAAAAAAAGAGGCATTTACCTGAACTTCTCTAGGCTGGTTTCACGGTTGTGTTGATTTCCCTGCCTGAGGTGGGGATTCCAGACTGCAGAGCCACTTCAGGGGGTGCTGGTGATCTGTGGCTTCAGGGTACTTGGAAAAGGAAACAAAGGGGTTTCAAATTGCTACAAACAACTCTATTCCAAACCATGCTAATTCAGGTATTTAGGCTGTTTCCTGTGTGTTGATAAAATATCCATTTATTAAAGTGAAATGCATTCACAGAGTTGTATGAAGACTTGTGTATAGCAGTGAGATGTGGGAGGTTTAAGCCTCTGTTGGCATGGACTTCTACCTAGAAACCTTTTCATTTTCACTTACTGTGATTGACTGATGCACATGACAAAACATACCTACTTTCTTACTGCTGTATAGTGTGAGGTCTTGATAAAATTAGAAGTGCTGGTAAGGGTAGTAGATGTAATTTCTTATGATTCTAATTAAAATATGTTAGTTCAGTCTTCTCATACAGGTCTGAATTACAGAGTTGACAAGATGAGCTTTTCCAGCCAATTGAAATATTTGGCAGCACAAAACACCTTTTAAACAAGGGCATATGAGCTTTTGGAAAAGACTGGAGTGCAGGAACAGAGCATGGCTGGGATCACTGTCATACATTAGGTTTCTCAGCTTGCAGTCCAGGACCTCCCTTCCCTTTAGCACTTCTGATACAAGTTAATCCCAGCCATGGACTTCGTGAGTCAGAGATCAAAGCCATCCCTTGCAAGAGGCACAGATTACTGTGCTGAGTCAGCTGGAACACAAGGAGATCATCTCATGATGTACACCAGCATTTTGCTCTGATTTACCTTCTAAAAAGTGGCTTATTAGTCCATTGAAAAAACTCCCCTATAAATTCTTCTCTTCTCCTTTAGATACTATATACAAAGCACACTTCACTTTTGGAAAGTAAAATATATTAATGCTACAAATCTACTTAATAGCTACATGCCATAAATCTAGATGATAAATTCCGTGGTCTGACTTAGGTGTCCTTGGTGCAAGGCATGGGCATGGTTGAGCAAGAAAAACAAACCAGAACCAGTTTAGTGTTCCTCAGTTACAGAAATAAGCTGTGCAAACCCAGTTCTTAGAACAAGGCAGCCTCCAGAATACACTACCTCAGACTTCGTCTCTCTCCTTTGCCCTTCCTTCCCTTCCCTGCACCTGGATATCAGTGTGGCAAAGGAGCACACTGCCATGCTTCCACCAGTGGCTGGGAGTGAACAACTGCTGGAGAATATATGTATTTAAAGCAGCTTAGTTAATTTAGCAGGTTTTATGGCTGTGCTACAAATTAGGTCTCGCTGGTGATTCTAGCTCAAAGCTGGAAGGGAGCTTCCTGTAGGAGAGAATTTTATTTCATTTCTTTCCTTGTATAGGATCTGCATTTATGTTAAAATTCATTTAGCATGCTATGATGTTGGCAGACTGTGACTCAGTTTGTAATACAGGGTATTAAATCCTTTTAGTTTAGGATGAATTTGTTTATAACAGAAGATTAATTAGTGGAACTAAGATACAATACTTTAGCCAGTATCTTTGGAATACTGCATTAATTTGTGTACATCAGCTCATCTTCAGATAATACAGAAATAAGATCTGGTCTTCAGAGGTGACAAGGGAAATAGACTCACAGAAAATGCTGAATATTGCATCTGTTTTGTCTGTGCAATGAATAAGTGCTGGTGATAGTTATTAACTGGTAGTGCCTGCGGGGGAAAAAAGGCACTTATCTGCTGAGGAGAGGATGATTATTCTATTTATTTGTTTGTTTATGTGATTGATGGGGATGCTTGTAAGACTAATGGGTGTGGTACTGTGATAAACTCCTCAAGACATGTTCTCAGTCATCAGAGGTGCAGCGTCTAAGAATGCAGAACTACCAAACTGTCACAAGAGTGGGATGTATTTTGGTGCTTTGACAATCTAAAACGTTGTTATTCAAATGGTATTTAAATATTGGAGGAGTATGCCGTGGAGTATTTTATACTGAAGTATAAATATTCTGAAATTTACATTTTGCACATGGTGTGAAATACTGGTGTCATTTGGTAGCTGGAGCAAAGGCTGTAGGAGCCATGACTCGTCAGTGTTTTTCCTGATATGTCAGAAGTGTGAAGAACACAGTAAAATATTTGGTAATGGACAGGCATCATTTTCATTATCAACATGTCAGCAAGCTTCAGGCTGTTCAGTGAATAAATAATGGTTTGAAACAAGTAGCTTTGCTTCTGTCATGCCTGGAAAATGGGATATGGCTGGCTGCTCATTAAACAAACCCAAAGCTTCCTTATGTTGCTGCTTTTTTATTTTAAACTAACATATGATCGTGACATTGCTGTGCAGTTCTCTGCTGCTTATGTTTTAAGTTGAAATCTCGTTTTTGTTTCAGATTCTCCTTCTTCAGTGGTTAACAAACAGCTTGGATCCATGTCACTTGATGAGCCACAGGGTGCGTGTGACAGGAAATGCGCTATACCCAGCCATAGCCAATTGCAATGCTTCTTTTTAAAGTTGCTTTTCATGATGAGAAACAGTCTAAAAATGCTGTTCATCCACATAAAGTAGAATTATATAAGCAGATCTGCTGGAAACTCATTATTTAATGATCAATATGATTAACAGAGTGAGGTTAACTGTTTTTTTTGCAAGCTACCCTAAGCTCGATTCTTCATGCAATTACTGCAGTTCAGTGTAGGTACAGTAAATGTCTCATATATTCTACAGACAGCTGGAATATTTTTTGTAAAATGCAAAGTAAAATTGATTATTTAAACAGGTTGGGTTTTTTTCTGAATGATTCTTCTTGGATCAAAGAGCAAATATCAAGATTGCAGTAACTTTTAATCTCATAATGCCATATTAATTTCTCTTATCCATGAGTGATGTGCAGCTTTGTTATTCCTGCACAGTCTGAGTAATTCCAGAGCACCCATTGCACTGAGGTGCATCTTCCCTCTGTATCCCCTTGCCCTTCACCCCTCCTGCTGAACAAGTACTGGTGTTTCTTGTAGGATCCCTATGGACTGGGGGTAGACACAATGCTTAGGAGCTTTCTCTGTGCTCATTATGCATCAGTCTCCAAACTGTGAGCACTGAAGTGGGCCAGAGGTGACCCTATTCCAACTGCATCAATGTCATCTCTAGGGAATGGCTGAATAATTAAGGAGTGATAGATGCTAATTTAAAAATAGATTGCCATACACTCTGCATTATGCTTCCATATCAAAGCATCTGTAGACATTTAATAGCTTAAATCCCATAAAATAGCTTTGTCTTTTTTCCCATTCTAAACTAGAAAGCCATTTGAAATCCCACTTCTGAAAAATAGTCTGTTTGGCAACTGTTGAGAGTATGGCTTTTTTTAGGATACAGAATGTTGAAAGAAAATGGGAAAAAAATCCAGCTCACCTTGACAAAATAGATTCTTTCTGTGGAAATACATTTTGTGATGAAGTAGCCTTAAACCTCAATGTGTGAATTTGCAAGTTATTCATGGTTTAGTATTCTACATCATTCCAACAATCAGCTTTTGCTTCAAAACCTGCTTATAACAAATGGCCAAGTTATGCTCTCTGTTCTGAACTCAGAATAAAACATTATTTCATCAGAGTAGAATAACTTGGAACTAAGATAGAAGGTCTGTAAGTTTCCTAAGAGTCTTAAAATTGTAAAAATTTGGGAAAACTGGGGTTTTTTTCTGCATTAAGTTATTGAACTAAGGGATTCCCTCATAAAAGCACTTCAGGTATTTTGATATGCAAAAAAATAAAACCCAAAATACATTTGCTTTTCAGTTCTCCTGTTGTTTTAAGGCAATGCTTTTCTGCTTTGTTGGCAGACAAAGTTACTTCTAATTTGTAAAACTAGAAATTTGAAAAAGGAGAACATTTATTAGGAAACCTTTTGTTCCAATGATAATTCAGTTGAATTGCTCAAGTTTAACTGCATTAGTTTCACTTCTGTTTGAAGTCTCAAAATTCTGGAAGTACTTAATGAAGTCGTAACAATTCTTTTCATACAGATTTACCTTTCCTTTTTATTCCTGCCTTCTCTTAATTTAGTACTGAATCAGCTGTCTTCTGTTGGAATAGTGTCTCTTGTCGGCATTCATGTCTTAAGACTGATTTTGGGTTTAATGGTCTTTTGGTTCTTGTTGCAATCACATACATTTATAACGCTAGCTACTATTCTGACAATGCAGCAGAACCCAAAAGTCATTCCTATGTGTACAAAATGGTTTCAAATGGATCACAGTGATCTACACTTGACTTTTAAAAAACATTTTGAACATTGTGATTGTAGTAGTGGAGGATTGCCCTTTAGATCTATTGCAGTGTTAGGATTTTAAGGTACTGCCTGAGCTTGAATGAGTAAAGAGGGAACCTAAGGCCTGATTAAATTTCATTTGTTAAGCCTTCTCACAGAATTCCTGTTTTTCTGAAATGCATAACTTATTTTCTCCTCTTTGGATCAATTTTTCTCCCTTCCAGAAATCTCTCTCTTAGGTCTTCACACAGAATATAGTGCTGAATAGGACTTACTTGTTTTTTAATGAGAAGTTATCTATCCTCTTCTCATGAGGCTGCCAATAGATGAGTGAACAGGGCAGCGTTTGAGATATGGCAGACTGGCTTGAAATTTCTTACAGTGTTAGTTTAATTAGGAAATGCAATCTGTTAACTTGTCCTTATGCACTTACCCCTTCATAGCTGAGAGCCCCAGTGGCTGTGAAGTTTCACTTGCATAGGTTCTTTTTCTATGGGAAAAAGTGGGTCTGAGGGTTCTTGCTGTCAGTTGTGCTGTTTGGTTTATGGATTTGTTTTTCATGTAAGGTTATGAATGAAATTTGGTGTTCAATTTTAAGAGTGGTAGTTTAAAAGTGCCTTCTTCCTGTAGGCACCTGAGGATTGGACTATTTCATAAAAGCATGCTTTAGACAGAGTTGTTTATGAAATACCTGTAAGTTGTTGATAGTATCTTCAAAATATCTTGTGATTAAGTAAAGTTTCAAGGTATTTTTGAGGAATTTAGAGTAGAGTTTCCTAAGGTGTTGGCAAGCTACAGCTTTTTCTTATAGCAGTGATTACCCTGCTTGAGTTGGCAACCAGATTAATAAACTGAATCACCTAAATAACAGAATTTGGACCACTTTCCTCTCCTTCCCTTCATTATCAACATGAAGTAGATCTGCCCTGATGGGATGAACTTAGTAGGGGAAGAGAACAGACCTTCATTTTAATCTGGGCAGTCTTTAGCCATTACATTTCTTCCTGAAAACAGAGTTCAAGATTTGTAGGATTTATGTGGCTTCTCTGAAGGAATGTTCAGTTATGTAGAAGGCAAAGCTTATTCCTTTTCTTCACAGAGGCTCCCAGTCAGCTTTCATTAGCACTGTAAATTCAGTATCAAATATTGAGCAACACAACTAATTCTCTGCAGTTTATTATCAGATTCTTCTCTCATCTGTCTTTGTCCCGGTTTTTGAGACAGGTATCTGTCAAGGAAGGCAGAAAAAATTGTAAGCCCCCACCCTCTTCCTCCAAATTATTATATCTCAAAAACACGGAGTTCTCAGGCAGAGATATAACAGTTCTTTACTAATANGGATCAGCAGCTCCGCGGTGGCAGCTGGGGCTGCAGCACGTCCGGCAGGACAGGGGAGTGGAGGCCACAAACGGAGAGGAAGAAACAGAAGCAGAAGGAACAGCCGCTCCGTCTGGATGATGGCAACAACCTCCTCTCCCAGCAGAAACAGCTCCGAGAGTGTCTGTGTTGCCCTCCCAAAAGGACCCAAAACCAAAACCTGCTCCCCTCCCCACTTCCCCCGGGGCTCAGCCGATCCTTTTGTCTTTTAAAGTACCGATGATATACCAACCATCAAGGCTTTTTCTTTCAGCTAAATGGGAAAAATTCTAATAGCTAAGAAACGAAAAAAAGACATGTAACCCCCAACAGTCTTTTAAAAAGTTTCTTGTTCTTATTAGTGTCTATGTTATGCCCTAAAGCTTCTTGAAAGAAGAAACTGACCCATCAAAATTGTAGTTCTTGTTATTGTGGATTTAGGAAAATGCTATTGTCCAGTATGGTTTAACAGCTATCTTTTTCCAGAAACTTGTAAAAATAATTTCTCAGTCAGTGCCCTCTTTAGTGAAGTCTACAGCAATTCTTCCAGCTTTTTGGGTGTGGACAAATATGTGCATTGCTTCCAAAGTAAGTGTAGCCAGTCTTTATGCATCTTGGTTAGATTTTCAGATACTGAGATTCTAAGACAAGAAATGCAAGCCTGGTGTTTAATTAGGCTCATTGTAGATAGCAATGTTTGGTTACTTTGACTGGCAGCGTTAAGTGGTTTTGTGCTGAAGCCAGCCTTGCACAGCAGTAGGAAGTCCATGAGTACAGTCATTGTTTGGGGGTTGTCTTGGATTATTCACAGCAGGAAATTGTGTGTCTTTAGCTGGGTTCCCAACTCAAAGATCTGTCTTGTCTGTAGTTGCTACAAGGAAGCTGAAGAATTCTCCAGCTCTCACTATAAAATATTCCCTTACATTTTTTCTTAGGTTTCCAGTTCCTTAAATAAAATTTATTTTGATCAATTCTATCCTTGCTCCACTCTAACAAGAGTGTAACTGGAAATTTTAATTTAAAGGGGCTATAAGCTTTTCTTTCCATAGAGTGGGACCCATGCCTTGTGCATTATTAGGGTCATGGTTGTAATTGGTTAATTCTCTTTCACATAAAAATATTCTAATTTTTTTGTTTCAGAGTTTTGTGATATATTTTGGGTTTTTAAATTTCTCTTCAGAACATATAGAAATGCATATTTAGAGTTCTTTGGCATAGCTGATCACTGCTCTGATCCTGTGAGTGGGCTTCTGCCTGTCAGCAGTTTAAAAATACAAGCATTGATTGTTAGGTTAAATTCTGATGTGCTATCTCATTGTTACTATAATTTAATTGTATCTTTAAAATGAAGTATCCTGTGCCAGTATTGTAGCCATTACTGTTATGATAACAGCCTTTTTATGGGGAAATTTTTAGGCTTGTGTTTGAATGGAATATTAGGTTTTAACTGACTTCCACAAAGATGATCTGCAGCTTTTCCTTTATTACACTTGTCAGTGTGCTGCCAAGACTGCAAAGATATTTATTGTGCAATTTCTGTATTCTATACACTAAAGAAAGCACAGAAAGTTTTGTCCAAATAATCATGAGATAAAAGGCTCAGTAGTCATGAGAAGCAAGACTGCGGAGGCTTTTAGTGGCCATTTGAATACATTTGAATACAGTAAATAAACCTTCCCTCTGAGTTCTGACAGAGTGTCACCTCTGAAGTGAGGCTCAAGCTGATGCTGCTTTCCATTAAGTTTTTAGTATTGTCCAGCTTCAGGACTGATGGCAAACTTGCCTTTTGTGGATAGATGGTGACCATGAACTTTACTCAAAGGAGATGGATGGATGGATGGATGGATGGATGGATGGATGGATGGATGGATGGATGGATGGATGGATGGATGTCCTTGAGTAGTTCTGTTCTGAAGGAGCCCATTAACATCCTTAGAGCCATCTCTGTAGCAGAGGAGTGACCAGTACGCCATGGTCCATTCATTTCAGTTCCATTCCCTTTTGTTGCTTTTGGACATCATGAATGAGCTCATTTTGCAAGTGCTCCCTTCTACTTGCAGTTATTATTACATAAAATAGGGTTTTAAGCATAAAACTCTTGAAACATTAATTTACAGTATTTTCATGACAAATATCTGACTATTTACAGCAAGCCTAAGGGTACTGGTAGTTATCTGGGTTCTAAGTAGGCAACAAAGAAGAGGATGATGATTTTTTTAGGCTGATTATGTCTGGATCTCATAATCTTTTTTCATGTGTATTTACTGAGGCAGAAAGATTGAATAACATGTTAAAAAATAATCCTATTAGTATATTTGCTATAAAATGGATCTGCTTATTATTGATTATATTGTGTGTACACATATCTATCTGAAATTTTATTTACTTGCATGTTGAAGGACAGCATCTCCTTTGTCTGCTCTTATAATTAGATATAATTTTAGACCATTTTTCAAGCATTGCAAATTTGGTGTGGTTACTCTGGAACTTTTTAACTTTTTGCTTGGGCTGTAAGAGATCTTAAGCAGACATTTTATATCTTACTACCACATTTAATATTTAAATTAATCTTCATAATTATAGCAACTTTATGTACATTTCTAGTGCCTGTTCAAACTTTATCAACCCCATATTTACAGAGAATGATAAGCCACGAACAGGAACAGGTGAACCAGTTTTAAGTTTGCACTACAGTACAGAAGGAACAACTACAAGCACAATAAAACTGGACTTCACTGATGAGTGGTAAGAACAAGTTAATTTTGGTTTTGACTAGTTCATGATCAGCGCATATCAATAACACTTGTCCAGCATAGCTATAAATTATTTTCCCTGTGGTTTATGTTTATTTTCAGGTGTATCTGCACAATTTGAAATGGCTGTAGTTTTTAATGCATTCAGAATATAAGATAGACAACCTTCATGTGAAATTTATACAAGAGACTTCTTTTTTGTGTATTTACTTTGAATCTCTATAATGCAAACATAATTTGAAACATGCTATTTTCAACAAACCCTGGCATAATATCAAGATATTATAAAGCAGGGTGGTACAGGAATGGAATGGTAGTCCAGGGGTTACCAAACTTCTCATGGTATTCTGCAAATCTTTCTGTGAACTCGGTGCCTGAGTTGTAAATGCTGAAATTAATATCACTGTGTCTAAGGAGTGTTGATAAATGCATAAGGCTGCAAAAAAGCAATTTTGTGGACTGCTTAGGTGTTGCAGTGGTGACATCCTTTTCAAATAAGGAACACACACTGCCTAATGGCCTCATGTGTCCAAGTCTATCTGTATAGCATTTTGGCATCTCCCAGAACAACCATGATCCTTATTTTATCTCATTTCTATTCCTATACTTAAGTTTTCAAAATTATTGTAGGAGGCAGTAAGGATAAATGCTTGCTCGTTGTTACCGAGGGGAAACAAAACCACAAAACCCAGCCACATTTAGCCACTCTTAAGTGTTGTGGTTTTAGACACAAAACATACACCTTGCTTATAGTTTGGAAACTTCAAACACTGATTTTGCCTCCAAGATCCAGCAAACTTTGAAAAAATTAGTATTGGTATGATGCTTTTACCTAATTCTGCAGTTAGTCAGCAAATTCCATGGAGCTTGGTGGTGGGTAGTGTGGTGTGGGTAGTGAGAGGAAGAAGCATTTTCTGGTAGGACAAAGTTGCAAGTTGCTGTCAGTTCAGAGGCTGACTAAAAACATTGTGCTGAAGAATGGAGCAACCGGAGCAGGATGCAATTCCATCTGACAAAATGATGCAGAACAAATAACAGCCCCCTAATCTGAGAATTGGAAGTTGTGAAAATGAAAAAGAGGACATGTTAGTTGAGCATTGAGGTACAAAGTAGATTCCTAAGAGTAAAAAAATAAAAATTACTATTTAGGCTGTGATTAAGTTTATAAAATGAGACATGAAATAGCAAAAATCCTCCACTTGATGTCTAGCAGTACCCTTCTTTTCTGGACATTCAGAAGCAATGCTGAAAATTCTGGATTTAGAAGAAATACTGAAAGGGCTAAAAAAATTTGCCTACAGCCTCCAAATCCAGTACAGCAATGAATACACAAAATATTGTTCATCAAGAGGAATAAAAGCTCTGATTTAACATAATAAAAAAATTCCTGAAGTCTAGGCTGGATTCTTAAGAATCTTGACTGAGCATGATCTATGCTGCTTCTAGCAATGTAACATATTCAATATTTGTTAATAGCATTCACAAGTCAGAAGATATTTGTAAAGAGACAGACTAAATTCTTGAGAATAATGCTTATTATTGCCTTTTTTTCTGCTTTTGTCCAATGATTTGCCTGAGTTTTACGCCATATCATGTAAGAGCTCAGCAACAACGCTGCATTTCCTCAAAGTATTTGCTGGAGAGTCTAAAAACATGAATTTCAATGACATTCAGGACAGCATTTTACATATTTTCTGAGGATTCATTTTCCATATTGTGAAGAAAAATTGATGTCCCACAATAATTACCTAAACGTGAATGGGGATAAATGTTAAATACCAGCTTATAGTGAATCTTGAGAAATAAAAAAAACTTTGACAACTGAAAGTCCATACCTCAAAAGGTACAGGAATGATAATTACTGGTAAAGGACCTGGAGACATTTATCTGAATCAAAATTTTTAATTGAATGGGATAACATTTTTTATTAGTGCTCAGTTGATAGCTTGTCATACCTCTAATAAGATCTCCGATCATTTATACATCTAAAAAGTGTGCAAATAGTGAAATAAAGCCAATCCCTTCGAGTTCTTACAGTATTTGGAAAGGCAGTGATGACATTCTTTAAAGGTAAAAAAAAAGATAGGAAGAAGAAAACAGGGTTCTGTGATGCAGAGTTGTGTGGGATGGGTGGTGATGGACACAGTAAAAGAGAATTTTGAAATTGCTTTGAATTGGTTGTAGCTGCTGTCAGGAGTTCTCAGTTGACTACAGTGAGACAGATGATGTTGGTCAGGCTGTTGCAATGATCTTATGTATTTATGTGATCCTAAATTATTTTATTTTTCCATGTTACGTTGCCAGGAGCAGCACAAATTCAAGCTCTAGAGGAAGTGGAAGTCATTGCAAAACTGAAGGCCAAGAAGAATCTGTGAAAACAAAAGCTTTGGACGAGTCAGGGCCTGATGCGGAAGAAACAAGTAAGATACATTGGAATTTCTAATGCTGAGGCAAAAATTCTGCCCTCCTATGTCCCTGACTCCTATTGCACACACTGGGAGTCACAGACATGCACATGAAGGCAGAACACAGCCAAAAGAAAGCATGAATTTTTTTAGGAAAGAAGACGCCAACCTGAGATTGCTGCAAATAAATATAAACATTAACTTATCTTGACTTTAGTTCTAAAAACATTATTCTTCTTAGGGGCATATTGTGCCCCAATTTGTATAGAAAAATAGAACCAACTGCACTTTGCAGTCATAAATGAGTGCTTGCAATTCAATTACATTTCTTTCAAGCTTTCACTGTTTTTTATTAAATGTGTTTGTCTTGCTCAGTTCATTGCTAAAAGGGCAGTCAAGTCAAGTGACTAGTTCCAGAGAAATTTTTAAAAAAAAGAAATTTAAAAAAAATCCCTTTTAATAGACTGATAACTTCATTTGTCTTCAGAAATAATAGTAAGTTCTGTATTGAGAGTACAAATGCTATTTTTGCTGCTAAAATTCTAATAGCATAGGCTGTTAAATACATTCTGGGACAAAAAATGACTACATTTTTCTTTATTAGTGTGTTGACCTGGCTAGCTAGATAGGTTTATATATACTGATTTTTATGTGACTGATAGCTGAGATTTCAGTGGTGACATTGACTTTGGAGTGGATTGCTTGGATTGGTTTCTTCTAAGAGTGTTGGTGTCATGTAGACTTGCTTACATAATAGATGTGCATCTAAATGAAATCATGTGATTTACTATTAAATTGCTTAATTTAGGGGTTCCTGATGAATCTCTTAAGGAGGATGCAAGTGCTGAAGAGCTGAAAAACACAGATGAAGCTGTAGAGGCAACAGAAGCAAGTATGTATCTGTACTCTTTAGAATAGTTGTAGGAAGAAGTAAAGAATGAAATACAAACTCAGTTTGCATAATTTAACTGTGCTGACCACTTCTAAAATAGACTATAATCATTAATGGTGTGACTTATTTTCCCCAATATTTGCTTTTTAGCAGTGTCAGATAACCCTGCTCCCGAGCACTCTGGAATTCAACCAGAAAGAGATGGCCCTGATGCTGTCTCTGGGAATGCAGAGGAAGAAGCCTCCTGTGAAAAGGGTGCAAGCCAAGGCATTTGCAGTCAGAGCATTGAACCCAGTGCCATCCTGCTGATGATGAGAGAGGAGCCTCAGTCCCAGCCAGAATCTTCAGGGCTGGCAGCCCCAGACGAGGCCTCCACGAGGACCTCGGCTCTGCAGGAAACCGATGACAGTGATGACGACCCTGTCCTGATCCCAGGCGCCAGGTATCGAGGAGGCCCTGGACACAGGTGAGGGGAATACCTGTCTCTGCCTGGCAAAATGCTTTTTGCTTTTTTTCCCTTTCTTTTTTCTTGCTTATTTCTTGGAATGAAAGATTCAAAAACTAAGGCCTCGTATCCTTAGAGTAAGTTGCTAGACAACTGGCCAAGAGCTTGATGGCTGAGTCTAATTTGCCTATGTGTTAAATACATGCAGCTGCATTTTCTCTGCAATCCAGGAAAGCTCTTGCAGTTTTAAAACCCATTTATGCTGATCTCTTGCCTGCTGAATACCTTGGTGCTAAATATTTGCAGTTTATTTGTTATTATTCTCTCTCTAGTCATAAATATAAAGAGTTCATAAATTTGGGTACAGAGACCTACATTTTATTTCAGCTGTACCTTAGGTGTTCTTATTTTGGCAAAGCAAGAGCTTTTAACTGCTGTTGTGCAGCAGTGGTGTGTTTGTAGTACGTAGGTTAAAACTGATGTGTTTAATTTTTCATTCTTCTTTTTCTCTAAAAGAGAAACTGTAATCTTTTTCCTTTTGTTGGTTATTAAATATTACTATGTATGTCAGTAAAAAAAAAAAGGTAGAGTGCTAGCTGTTACCATTAATAAAAGATGCATTTAGTAAGCTTTGTGCTTTTTCATATGAAGAGCTGTACATGTTTGATCATTCAGTAAACTGAACCCTCAATTTGTTGTTGTTGGTTTAATATTTTTGTTCACCAATTTCAAAACTATAAAATTATTTAAGCAATATTTTTGTTGTGTGACTTCAGACAATATCTTTTTTTACTAGCTTTGGATGTAATTTAAGCTCGTGTCAGATACCTTTGCTTTACTCCTGTTCAAAGAGAGTGCTATTAATTTCTTATGCTAGCAATGTAAATTCTTCATAGGAATTTACAATATGTATTCATTAGGAAATCAGGAGGAACGTAATAGTTGTTTCTAGAGAAGTTGTTGAATAATTTGCAGTTAAAACAGAAATTGTGAGCCACTACCTTGTCAGTAGTGACAAAAAGAACAGTCAGTGGTTGTTTATTACAAAGCACAAGTAATTCTGCTCACTAAATGACAGTGTTTATGAAGAAGCCAATATACAGATTCTATCTTAATCCATTAACTTTCCATGCAGTACTAAGTATTTGTAGGCAGATATGGAATGGCAGAAATATTTTCCCCTGCAGAGCCGATGTTCATTATGATCCACTGATTGAAGAGCAAGCTGTGAAAAGCCCTGCAATTTTAATCCCATCTCCATTTTCAACCAGGAGTCATAGCTTCTCTTCATGCACCATGTTGTCTCTACGATGTAATAGTTTCTGTAGCAATGTGATAAGAATGGCACTTACAGGTATCACACAGCTGTTACCATTTCCCATTAGTGGGGGCATCCTAAATGAATTTACAATTTATCTGACATGCTTTCTTTCATCTCTGTGCAGTGAGATTTCTTCCTCTAACAGTTTAAATATATCACCTAGGAAAGATCATTCAACTAAACAAATAATACAATTAAAATCCTTTATGCAGTCTTCTGCTCTCTTATTCTTCCCCCAAATAAAATCTGAAAAAAAAGTTGCTTTGTGTAGTCAGTGTTGGTTTAGGATTTCCTGCAGGAAATTTTCATTGCTCAGGTTTATTGCCTGACCAGACCATTTTGTTCTGCTTTTGTGTGTGTGCAAGCAGTGAAGTTTTCCAGTTGAACTTCTGAGCATTACATTCCCTCCTATTCTTCAGGTTTCAGGAGTTTCCAAATGCACACTGAGAAACTAAGGAAAAGTAAGACATCTCGTGTGTGCTCAAAGGAATTTGGATTTCCAGAAAGAAAGCAGACACTGATGGTCTTAAAGGCTATAGCTCTAAGCCCTCTTAGTATTTGTATCTCATACTAGAGTGAAAGGAACTGGAAGTCCTCTCTACTAGTACTGTGGCAGTTGTTATAGCCTAAAATCCCTTTCACAAACTGATCAAATTTATACAAAATCTTCCATGTCCCTTAATAAGTAGGAAGCTAACTCAAAGCATTGCTGCTATCTTGGGTATACATGAACTAAAATTGGTCATTTTGTTCAATGCTAACATTCTGCTTTGATTGAAATAATTTTTCATGCCCAGTGCTCATCATTGAATGATGTTCATCCTGTTCATTTTCAGATTTTATCTCCTTAGACTGAATGCCAAGTTTTTCTCACTCTTAGCAGTAAAAATTCATGGATTTCCTGCCATAATGCTGGTTTCTGTCTCCTCTTCATGTTTCGCTTCTTGCCTGAATATGCTAGCATATCCCCCTGAACTGCTTGGGTTTTGCTGGAGTAGTTCTGTGGTTGTTACTCTTGGTCTAGAGAGGATTATCTGAGCTGGAGCTGTGTCCTCCTCCTCTCTTGGCTGTTCCAGTGGGGGCTTGTGCTCAGACACAAGCCCAGCACCCTGTACTTTCCTACTTTGTCATTCCTCAACTGAGTGTTCCCTTTCACCAGAAGGAAGCTCAGAGATGTACAACTCAGTTTCATACCACTGATTTTATTTTTCTCAAGGCCCTACAATCCCCTCTTCATTAATAAGTTCCCCACCCTCAATGTGCTGCATGATTCCATTCCTACACCCTGCTTAAGGACCATTAGCAATACATGGCACAAAACTGCCTGCAAGTCTGGGGCTCCACTCTACCAGGATGCTTTCTGGAGGCTTCTTTTCTCTTCCCTCACTCAGTAAATTGTGTTACCTAACAATTCCTTTACTAAATCTCTTTTTTTCAAGTTTATCTAATACTTTACTTTCCAGTGTGTCATCTTATAAGATAATTGGTGGCATTAATATCTGAGTAAAAATGTAGATTTTTTTCTGTGTAGAATACTTAGGGGGAGCTCCTTAGGTCTTGTTTTTGTGGGTTTAGTTTGGTTTTGTTGTGGGTTTTTGTCCTTTTTTTTCTGAAGAAGAAAGACTAGCGTGCAATAATTAACTTTTTGTGAACATATTTTATGTAATGAAGGAAAAAAGTTTCATTTTTCTATAGGATAAAAAAAAATTTAAAAGGTTATTGTAGCCTTATGAAACAGAACACTAAAAACTGTTTGACTAATAAGTCTTTTCCGATATGTAGCGTTACTGGCTTTGTCTACAGTCAGTTTCTTTTTCTTTAGGCTGTGTTTTCTTATAAACCAAATAGCTCTTGTTTACACTGAGCAGAAACAGTACAGGTGGAGAAATTCAGATAAAGGAAGCAAACTCATAGTCATCTTCCCACTGTAAAGTACAGCTTTCTTAACTGAAAAAAGGGTAGATTTCTGATTCTATATTCTGAAATCATGATCTGTAGCTTCCCCTTAAGGAAAAAAAGTGGCAGAAATACCCTTCTAATAGCTCTGTTAAACAGAGCTCTAAATAAATTGAGAACTTCTTTCTGCATCTCACCTTTTTTAGTAAGATGGATTTCAGATTTATGAATAAATATTATTTGGAAATCTAATTGTACAAGTCTTCCATTAATTGAGTATTAATTGGGTACAAATCCAAGTTCTAATGTTTTCAAGCTGAGGGTTTGATCTTTTTCTCAAATAATTTAAAAATAGATACAAGAGACATAATCTCATATTGTGGATGCTTATAAATCTCAAAACATAATGAGGATAGGTGGTTTCTCACCAATTAACCTGGAACTGAGCTATCAGGAAGGACTGGGAAAAGTCTGCACCTGCTTTCATATTTTGAAAAGGACTTTAAACAGTAGCAGCTAAATAAGGAGTGATACCATGATCCTTTGATTGGCTAAGTCAGGTGCACATTGACTAGGAGTCACCTAGGAAGAGTTTTGACACAGAAGGACATTTCTTTAAAAGAAATAATTGAGAATGTGACATGTGACTTTTTTCAGCAGCATTTCTGTAGCCACTGAGCATCACAATAGGAATGGTCTTCACAAGTGACTGAAAGAAGCTAAGCAGTTACTTCATATTTTCATGTTGTTGGGCCAGTCAATGCATGTTCTTTTTAACAAAATGGATAAGGAAGTGCATAGAAAATTTTAAGATAAAAAAAATAATATTAAAACCTCTTCTGTAAAGCAGCGCCAGTTTAGCTAGATACTCACCAGAGTAAATAACCTCATGTGCATTTTAGGGAATCCCCAGGAAAAGGTGCATTCTGTGACAAATAAGGCAACATATGCAGGTCTTTCAGTCAGGACATATGCAAGGGCATTTCTTCTTTAAAACTTTCTGGGTCCAGCAAGTTTAGTTCAAACAGAAGATTGTACCTTGTAATCTGTGGGAGGGGGAATAAAAAATCTCTATGCAAAATGCTCTTTATACACAGAGAATGGAGTTTTTAATGGATTGATCTTAATTTTCACAAATTAGTCAAAACAACACTGATTTGCTACTTAAATGACTGAAGTAATTTTGTTTGGTATTTGATGTTGATTTTGGGGGCAGAAGCTAAGCCTGGAAAAAGATACAACTATAAGTTAAAATCTAAAGAAACACGAATGTAAAATGGAAATCATGATACAGCTGCTGTTATCTATGAAGAATTACTGCATATTATAACTTTGTGTACTGTTACATAATCTGGATACTCTTTTTGTGGAAATCCAAATAGTCTCATATACTGACTCATACACTGGGAAGGAGCCTTCTCAGTTGGAATTTATAGAGCACATTTTGTAAGAGATGCTAACCTGTGAAAAACATGGTACCCAGCATTTGTGAATGACTTCAGTTGTTATTCCCTTTACTAGATATAATATCAGAGGAACAGCGATAGGTGATAGAATAATGAGGTAATTAATTATTTTATTCCTCCCCTCCTCCTTTTTATTGCCTTATATTGGATTTATCAGGTTCTTGTTTTTCATATCTAACTGGCATTTTAAGAATTGCTGTACTTGAAATGCTATGAATTACAGAGCATATTGCTTGAGTTATATTTAGCTGCATGTGTTGCATGGAAATTGAAAAGAAATGGCAGTGTATACATTTTACAACCTATTAACATTTTTATGTGTGCCATAGAAATTAATGGAATTTGAAAAGTGTGTAGTTTGTGAAAAGAAATACCTTTTATTTTTTTTTAATTGAGCTGCTGAGGAACGAGTTATATTTGCATGGGCTACTGCTGACTTGCTTTGTCTGGTAGTAGAGAACATCCAGTTCTGGACAAAAATATAAGACTACATGGATCAAAAACCACTTATAATTTTTGCCTGAACAAGGTTATGAACAAGGAACTAAGCATAATTATTAGAGCTGTATTAGGTAATACATGTTTTGCAAGATCGATGCTAAATTTTATACAATATTGCTTTTAATGAAGTTAAATGAAAAAAATCACTTGATCTCAAATTCTTCATTGAAATACTTGAGGGAAGCAGTTGTAAGAACATATAAGGCAATTTGGGTAATTGTGTTTGGCCACATGCCCTAAGAGGGAGGAACTCTCTGCTTTGATTTCAGCCAGAGGCCATCTAGAGGGAAAATGGCCCAAAGTCGTTATAATGATGAAAATTAACATCTTGGCTTCCTGTGGCTGGAAAGGCAAAGGTGCAGGATGAGGTTCCATAAAAGACTTAGCCTGAGTCCTGTATTTTAAATGCCTCCAGGAAAATAGTGCAGATCTGTATTTCTTTGTCTTATATTTTCATCTTAGCTGCAGCTGGAATACCTGGATTTAACTCATCAGCTTTCTTAGACACTCAGGGATCTGTGCTGTTTGTACTTCAAATTTCACAACAGGCATTCTTCCTATATTCAGCATGCTTACCAAGGAGTTCTTTAGCTCTTCAGCACAGCCCAGGGGAATATTAGTTTCGTGTTGCTATAAATTTAATATAAAATAAATGATGCATTCAGCACAGAATTTTTTTATCCGTTTTTTTATCTCTGCTTTTCATCATCATTCATCAGGATACCAGGTGAAAATTTTAAAATGTTTTGTAACTGAGAATAGTATAAACCCTGATTGTGTTTGAAAGCTGGGTAATTACCTAGGAGGGCATTACAGTAAACATTTGGTTTTGTATGATCAGCAGTGAAATAACTTCGGCTTTGGGGGTAGTGTCAGTGTGCTTTTAACAGGATCGTTTTGCCTTTGACATTGAGCTGTCTTAATACTTGAAATTTGACAGCAGTAGTAAATCTCTTCCACAGGTTCAGAGGCTCCTAAAGGAAGTAATTAATATCAGAAATACAATAAAATGTTGGCATTAGTCAAGGAATCTGTTTTAATATGGTGGTTAAGACAAGCCTTTGGAATTATTGGACAGGACAGTGGTAGCTGGCAGGTGGACTCCTTTACAGGATCAATGAAAAAATGACAGACCTGGATCAAGGTTTGCTGTGATGGTTTAGATACACACACAAATAGTATCAGAGTCATGGAATGCCCTGAGTTGGAAGGGACCCACAATTGAGTCCAACTCTATTGGATGCCCCTAGGAATCCCACCATGTGCCTGAGAGCATTGTCCAAATGACCATAAGGCACTGGAGAAGATCTAAGTTAATGGTTATAAGGCTTAAGTTCTCTGCAATTGCTTTGAATTGGGAAAATAGTTCAAAGGAGAAGATGACAACAAGAGCAGATAGAAAATAAGATGTTAACATCCAAGAGCTCAAGAGAAGGAATCAGGGTTTGTGGTCCTCAGCACTGGTACAGTGGAAGAAGTCTCTGCCCCTGGCAGGCACTTGGGAGATGATCTTTAAGGTCCCTTCCAGCCCAAAGCTGCCTACTATGAAAAAGAGACCATGTTTGTCTGTGCATGAGTACACTTGGAAACCTGAGAAGTGACAAAAATCCTCAGCAGTGAAGGAATCAATACTGAGCTCAGTACTCAGTGCAGAGTTGAGACAAGAGGGATGGATCAAGGAAGCAGGGAGGTGTGAGCTGTGCGCCCAGCTGAGCTCAGGAGACCAGCCATTATGAGTCTGGGATAATGGTGTTTGGAGGAAGCAGGGTTATCTCAGGTACCAGATGAATTTTATGGCAACCACTACACTATTGTCTTTTTAAAAACAAACCAATTATTTAATTGTGCAAATTGTACAGATTCTTGTTTTTAAAAAAGTCCTCATTACACTTCAGAACTTCTAAATATACAGAAAACGCCCTGTGTGCCAACTTATATACTTTAAGACTTAACTTACATGTATACATATTTTCCATTTCTCTCCATTTATAATATATAACTGTGGATCAGTTTGCATCATGGGATTTTTGTGAGTTTGCTTTTTTGTTTGCTTATCTTGAACCTATGCTTAACTAAAAATATATGGCTTCACTTCTGAATCCCTATTCTATTCATCTTTGGCTTAATTTGACTTTGGATAATTAATTACAAGTGACTTCAAGGACTTCAAACCTGGCTGATCATAAGGGGAAAAGCAGTACTCTGTGGATAGTTCCTAGAACTGTACCCATTGATGGGGTTGCCTGAGGAGTGCCGACACAATGTGCATAAATTCCATTGTCTGACATTTTATGCTTGGAAGAGCAGTTTGGAAGGGAAGCAGAAGCTCTCAGCTAGGCTCAGCTCAAGCTGAACCTCAGAACAGTTCAAATTGCACAGCATACTTCTGTACCTACTGATGCTCCAAGTGATGAGGCTGCTATCTGTGTTTGTGTTGGCAAAGACAGGAATTGCTCATCAAATACAAATTAAAACAGCTATGTCAGATTTTAAAATTCTTATACGTGTATGACTTTAAAAAATGTAAAAAAATCTATAGCTATCAAGTAGTACCTCAGAGAGAAGGCTTTTTCCTATAATGTTCTTTGTTTTGAAATGTCACTAAATTGGGCTCATATTTATGTTTTCTGGAGCAGACTTGACTCTGCCACGTTATTTTCTACAGGGCTCCATCACAGTATGACAGTTAGAGCCATGTGTGCTTGGCTGCCTTTTCCCTGGTGAAGGTAACCATTGACTTCACAAGATAACTAAATAGAAATCCACTCCTACCTTTAAAATAAGACCCCAAATGAGGAGATTAAATTCAGAGTTCCATTTAGTTGAAAGGGTTTTAACTAAAAGTTGCTTCTGTGATTCTGCTCTTACTTAAAAATGCATGATTCTGATTGCTGAGTAGTATTGAAATTTTTTTTGTGATGTCTGCATATTTCACAGCCTAGGGGAATAGAGAGGAGGAGATTAATTTTCCTAGAGAAGTTTGGAGGAAAAATTGTGCAAGAAACTACTTTGCTTTACCAATTAGCTACTTTAATACTATCTTCTAGTCCCAAGACTTTTTACTGCTGTCCAGCAAGTAACCCTTCTGAAACAGCTGACAAGTCAACTGCTCTGTCAGTCCTAATTATGTTTAACTTCCCAGCCTCTTCACTGCACATCTTTAATTAATTAACATGAATAAATGCACAAAAATTACAAAAAGCAATCACAGTAGATGATAATGTTTTTATTTTCTCACACAAACCTCATCTTTTTTTATAAGCAAGTAAAACCTAAATCTGCACAAATAATGGTTTAAAGTTTCTGTAAGTGTTTGATGCAGCCTATCATGTGCATGCCACCCTTTTTCCTTTATGTAAAAGCAAACTGTTGAGAAGAATAACCCAGTGATTTTTAAAACACAGTAGATAAAGAACGTAGGCTTCTTTTTTTCCCCCTCTGTGTCGTGAAGATCCCTCTTAAATCTGTTGAAGATTAAAGTTGAAACTTGGCATATTATAAGGACTAACTAAAAAAATACAGTGGATTTATTTACTGTACTGTAAAAAGGATGAACCAGGAAATTGCCTAGGGATTGAAAGGATAGAAAACTCTCATCAAGGAAGTAGTAGTAGTCTACTTTTTCTGGTGCTGTTTGCTAGGCAAACGTCTAAGAAGTGTATTATAATAAATGGCACACTGTTAAGTGGATCTATTGGCTAATGCTTTCAAAACGCTTCTGGTTTCTATAAAAAAAGTATTAAAAATTATTTTGAAAGCTTAGCTGTATTAGGTGATCTGTTTTAGTAAAACAGTATGGGGTTTGTTAGTTTATTTGTTTTTATAGTAAATAAATTTGCATTAACGATTTACATTCCTTTTCCTTCTTTGTTTAGCTGTAGCATAACATTTATTTCATCTTAACTTTTTGGTGCAACTTTCTCCTGTGGCAAAAAATAGACAAAAATCTAAGCAGATCACTGACTGAGAGAATTAGTTACGAGATAGATCTGGTGGGGGCTTTTTTGGAATTGAGGACTTATTGCTGGAATCTCCAGGATCAGTGACTAAAACACTGGAAAACATTACCTAAAAGTAAATTCAGGTTACTTTCTGGCTGCAGTGTAGTGAGGTTCCTGGATCAGTTTAATTTTTAGGATCACATAAATTGCTGTAATAGTTTCATTCCTTGCATTCTGCTAAAATCTGTACCTACTGCTTCTTGAGAGTGAAATTCCCCTTGGACTGTGTTTGGGACCTCAAAGCTAATAATGACAAGGAATGACAGAAGGAAAAACAGAGATGTGACTGTCTGGTCATATCTGCAAACTGAAGAACTAAGCAGGAAAAATTTGACACCAAGGTCTTTTCACGTATTAATAAAAACATAAGTTCCTGGAATTAAACACTCACAAAACAAATTACATAATTCAGCTTTTTTTTTTTTCCTCTGTTGTTTTAGGAAATCTCCAGCTGTAAACCTTACTGCTACCATAGGGGAGAGGTGTTCCAAAAATTGATCTCAAATCATCTTTTCCCTTAGTACTAAAGTACTTAGAACTTTTTAAAAAACTATCTAAATCTTGAGTCTTGTCATAGAGAAACAATTACAAGAAATACATTGGACAAAATCTTATGAAAAACCAAATGACACTGAGAGACAAATTAGATCCTTAATGGCTTTTTAAATTTTAAAAACTTCTGTTCTGGCATTGATTATTTTTTTTTCTACTTCAGAATTTTGCTACCTCAATATGGGTGGAGGACGAAAATAAAATAGCATGTGAATTTTGCCAGCAGCTGAAGTTTGTTCTACAGAGGGGGAATAAAATCTGGCATCACTTGACATTCCACTGTCTTGCATGCTATTCTTGTTGTAAGCCAGGATGGAAAAAATTCAAGTCTGTAATTTTACAGTTAGGGTTATGTTGATGTCTGTGCCAAACTCATGGAGAATGTGTTGGAGTGCCTAATGATGATTTTTGAGAGCCCCTTGTGTTTGGGAAGGGGCTCTCAGTGCTGTTCTCTCTGGAATTCACAGACGATCCGCTGTTGCCCGCATCCAGGAGCTCTTCAGGAGGAGGAAGGAGAGGAAGGAGATGGAGGAGCTGGAAACGCTGAATATCAGGCGGCCCTTGATAAAGATGGTTTATAAAGGCCACCGCAACTCCCGGACCATGGTACAAACTTGGGGGCTCTGGGGCTGGGGTGCTCTGGGGGCTCACTCCATGTAGCTGCCCCTGCTGTGCTTGCCAAAACCAGTACTGGGATGCACTGTAAGCACTTTGGCTTCTGTATGTGCTTGGGAGGCACAGAATTTGCTCTAAATGAATGTTAAAATTAGCATGACTCGTGTCACTGTGAAAGGCATTTAAATACCCCTAAGTTTTAGACTCTCTCCCCTTAACGTCCTTTAAAATTTGGGGTATTTTTCTTCTTTTTCATTTTCTCTCTCAGCTTAAGTGGCATAAAATGTACCTATCTTCCAAATTATGATTTAAACCTCACTTTCCCTTCCAAGCTATTCAAAATTATTATTTAATCTTTACCTTTTAAAGAGCTTGGAAGGGAAAGAGCATTAAATCATAGTTTTGAACAACCTTGACATTTCTGAATTAAAAAAAGGAATTATTGCTAGTTATTAGAGTATCATTTAGCTACTAGAGGCCCTATCTTTTTCACACAAAATGCTGTATATTAAGAAAAAGGCAGTTATTGTGTTTGTAAAGCAATGGTGCATGAGAAACAGGTGCTGCTTTCCTTCCTATTTCTTCTTTTGGTTTTTGCAATATTTTGAAGATGTGAAGTTGAGTTCTAGGTGGTATCTTGCAGAAGTAGCTGGTGTGTTATTTTGCAGCTGATGTGAGGAGTAGTCCCTTAACCCCCAAAAGCCATTTTCTAGGGTTTGTGTGAATAACTTTGATTACACTGGGAAAAATGCTGCAGTAAGTACATATTTCAGCCTACATAAACAACAGAGTTTATTCTGAACATTGGATAATGACAAGGAGTTTTGAAATGTATTTCAGAAATTGATTTTAATTGCTCAGACCCCCATTTGTTTAGAAGTCCTGGCATCAGGCACTTTGTGGTTAAAAGATACTAAAAGTGAGCCCATCTAAGTCTTAATTCAGTCTCTGTCTGCATAGCTCTTATTATACAGATTATATAGATTATTTAACAGATTTTGTCGTCTGGTTTCTTGGGGAGGTGAGTTGGTCTTTTTGCTTTTGTTTCACACAGGCACCTATGGCAAGGAATGCATAGAATAAAAGAAAATGTAATTTTATTTTCCCTGTTGGCCTCTATGGTTGCAAACTTCATTTTAATCTGCTGGTTTGAGTAATACCTTCATTCCTACAAGGCAAGGGCTAATGATACTTCCCTTTCAAATTTATGATGGAAACAGCTAGAAAAACTTTGTTTCCTATATACCTGAGCAGCCCAGAGATAAAGTTGTGTTGTCAATTACGTGAACCATTTATATATATATATGTATGTATATAATTTTTATGTATATATACATATATTTGGGTGTGTGTATATATATATATATATAGTGAATTAAGGTTATGCAGGAAAATGGAATAATTCTGGCTCTTGTTTACTTTTGAAAACTTAATTTGGCAATCTTACTTTTGTTATAGTCCTGCTTTTAAAAGTGACTTTTAGAAACTTTTGAAAACTGAAATTTTCAAATGTGAATTTCAGTTCTGTTCATTTCTGCGGTGCTAAAATAAGATTTTATGAGAATTGAGAAGTATGCTTAAGAGAATACAGAGGAAACAGGAAGGGGTCATAATTGAAAATTAAAATACAAAATTAATAGTTTTTTATTATTTGGGATAATCTAGATGTAACAGGATAATGAAAATATATATTAAAAGGAGATATAAGACAAAAGCTGCTGAAAGATTAATACACTGGAATTCATTATAGGAATGCAGCTTCTCTGGTTTATTTTTAGACATCAGGATGTCTTTATTGCATTGACTGCAATCATTGGGACATATTCTATAGTCAAAGATCTACCAAGCCTGAAATTTAAAACTGGGCATACTTATGCTGGAAATAAAGCACATATTTCTAACAGCATGAGGGTCAACTTACCCATGAATCTGTATCAAGGTAGCTGAGGCAAAGCACAGAGGAAGACAATGTCTCTGCCCTTCTCTTCAGGGCATTTTCTGAAGGAAATGTGCCTAAAGAAAGATAAGGATGCAGGCATGGCCCTCTTTAGAACCTTACCTGGAAAATAATTCATAGCAGGATTCTGTGGAAATAGTCTCAAACTCAAAATTCTGTCCCTTATGCTGGAGTTACTTTTAAAAGCCAAACTGAACTTCCAACATTGGAAATAGTCTGTGTGAACTCTGCAAGCTGCTGTACAGGAAACTCCTGCTTGCACGGGTACCTCTCTTGCCCCTTGTATGTCAGTCAAAAGACTTTGTAAGAGGTACTGCTGGCTCCCAAAATAACAGTTCTACACACAAGGCTACACTTCAACCTTCCAGGCTTTTTCCTGCAGCACAAACACCAGACTACTGCGGAGCTCTCAGCTCACATCTCATGACTGAGTTTTCTGACTGTTATCAAAGCAATGTCCCTTCTCCCTCTACCACCCCATCAAACCTCCCACCTGTAGAGGACATAGGATAGCAAATTTACATCATTTAACAATGGTTATTTTGAGGTTCTACGCAGACTAAAATCAGAAGTAATTTCTGAAGGTGGTTTCATAAGCTTCTGTCTTGTCTCCTGTTTCTCTGTAATGGAAAATCCCCTCCAGGGATTAGCTTGTCACAAACTTGAACTTAGCCAAACTCTTCCTAAAAATTCCTTTGCATACCCCTGTCTCCAGTATCATTTCTGTGACTTCAGAAAGTGACAGATCTTCTGGCATTTATTTTCAAAGTGTTCTGCCCCAGCTCCTCTCTCTCTTTTTTTCCTGTTAGCAGCTACTTTGCTCTGGAAGTCTAAACCTTTCTGAACCTTCATTTTCTTAATCACTCTTCTTTAAATGTTTCCTTTAAAATTTCTTAAATCTTATTTCTGCATAGGCTGAGCTTTCCTTCAGCAGACACAGAAGTATGCTCTTGGGTGGGCTCTTCATTGGCTGGGTCTTACAAAGTTTTGTTTTTCATGCAGATAAAAGAAGCCAACTTTTGGGGATCCAACTTTGTCATGAGTGGCTCAGACTGCGGCCACATTTTCATCTGGGACCGCCACACTGCTGAGCACCTCATGCTGCTGGAGGCTGACAACCACGTGGTGAACTGTCTGCAGCCTCACCCCTTTGACCCCAGTAAGAGCAGCATTCTCACACCCTGCATGTCCAGCTTATCTGTAGTAAAGCATTTTAAAACTCTGTCTTAAACTCTGTCTCAGCAGAGCAATGCAATGATTAATGAACTGCTGCTCATGTTTCCCCATATAATTCAGATAATACTGCTTTTATTTTGCCTCTTACTAATGACCTTTGGCTCTTAAATCCCTCCTTTTTAAAAGTTTATTGAAATCAAATTACTCCTGACACTGAATTTATAAAAATATTGTTAGATGTAATAAGAAGAATCTCAGTTTTTTGCTGCCCTCAACACATAAAATGTTTTCTGTGACACTAATGAGGGAAATACAGGGTTGCTGAAATGCCAGCAATACTTGGAAATTATATTGGAATCTGGTCTCTA
Organism: Anthoscopus minutus; assembly: GCA_013399455.1. Lineage (NCBI taxonomy): Eukaryota > Metazoa > Chordata > Aves > Passeriformes > Paridae > Anthoscopus > Anthoscopus minutus. The sequence continues at coordinate 35,913 of VWYI01050026.1, read as the reverse complement.
CTTGGCTCAATTCAAAAAATGCAGTGGAAGTGGGTGTCTCCCTCTCACTGGCATTGTGAGATTAGAAGAATTAATAAAATTCATAGAAATTCTAATAATTTGTGTTTAGAGGAAATCCCTCATAGAAACGATGGACCAAAGCAGTAGTAGGAATCATATGTAGCTGGGAATCTGAACCATCCTCCAGCCTCTGACAGTCAGAGAAAGTATTTGTGTTATTTCTTTTTTCACCGCTTACCTGGCTGCATAGTAAGAGTCAGCTATTACTAAATTAGCAAGTAAAGTTGTTATAATAATGCTAGAAGAGGTTGGGGGTTCTTCAAACAGTTTGGGGGAACATGGAATACTGTTTTACATATGATAAGCCTTGAACTTTTAACTATTTTATTGAAATTGAGTTCTTGTAAATGTCCTCAGTTAGATACTCCGTTTGGAAAGTACCCTGTAGTAGTTTTTCTGATGTCTTGTTGGAGTGTGGCTGTCTCTTGTCACACCTCTGAAAGTGTCATTAAGAGAGTTCATCCTCCTTCTAGGACAGTTAATCTTGTTCAGCTTCCCAGTTACTGAGACCTTTCTATGGAATATTAATTCCTACAGTGGCTATTGTACAATGATCTAGATCATGTTCTCCAACTTCTCATATTTTTCATACTTTATAACAGCATCCATTGCATCTTTATATTTAAATATCAAATACATTTACATGAAATTCACTGAAATTATCAATGGTACATTTGAAATTTTCTTCGTTCTGCCTTTGTACTTGGGTCTACAAATACTAAAGCTTTGTTATTAATGCATATACTTAGCAGCAGAAATGGATTAATAGTGGGTGGGTTTGCTCTTACTTTTTGCTTCTATCTTTTGTATATTCTGGTGATTTTTTAAAATTTAAAATGGGGGGCTCTTGATGTTTGCATTTGTTTTCTTCATATATATATATAGATATATTCAAAACCATATAATCTGTGGAGCAGATCTCATGTGGAGACTTGGTAATTGCAAGCTCTGTTCAGCATGAGAGCTGACATTTGCAAATAAATGCTTCAAGTGAAGTATTTTTCTTCTGTTTAAGGGCAGAAAATACCAATAAACACATAACACATTTAATTTAGAATTACTGTTTCTTTCTAGTTCTGGCCTCTTCGGGTATCGATTATGACATAAAAATTTGGTCACCACTGGAAGAATCCAAGATTTTTAACAGAAAACTTGCAGATGAGGTAAGAACCTTTCCTCCTTTTTCATGGTAATGTTGCATCTTTAATGCTATAAAAGCCTTTGGTACAAATTACTGATATTGAATTAGCAGAGTTATTTAATGTCCAACAAATGAGCTACAAATAAAAAGCTGCCCTTCAGAACAGCTGACTTTCATATCCTTGGCACTCTGCATTTCGTCAGCTCTCCTAGAAATTATATAACATGATCTGCTATTATGTACATGAAAGGAGTTGGAAGAGGTGTGAACACTTACCTAAGAAGGAAAACTAGCAGGAATTAATAAATGAACATAGTGCCTGTCTCTAAACAAATAAATGAAGGGAAGATGAAGGAGATAAACTGAAGGAAATACAAGGGCATACAGGGAGTGCAAAAATCAATCGTATTAAATATTCAGTGACATAAAAGGGACTTAAAGGTTAAGATTGCACATGGGAACTTCATGGAATAAAGCAAATATTGCAAGCCCAATCAGTTATAAAAGTCCAGCGTGAAGTTATGTAACCCATTCATGTTGCCCTCCAGAGCAATAACTGGATATAGTAACTGGCCTGGGGTGACCATATAGCTGACTGCTGAATAATCATATCTGAGTGATTTACACAACACAATGTATCAAAATGTTATATGGTTTTCTGTAAAGAATATTATAGGACAGATTTGGTTATGGGGTGATCAGCTTGGGGGGAAGTTTTTGAAGTCTCTTGGACAGCACAGATAGAGTAGACTGGGTTTTTTTAAGTAATTTTTTATCTGTAGTAGTGCTAAATATATTTTAAGCAAACAAACATATAACCCTTAGCCACCACCTCACATCCCTTGAAAAAACCCCATACCATCCACCTATCAGTTTTCCTTTCCCACTATTTTAGCGCTGAGTGAAGTGACACTTCCTTGCATATTGTGTGATAGCTTTAGTCATGACATGTTTTGGAGCTTTTGGGGTTTAGAAGTATTGCTAAACATAAATGTGTGCTAAAAGTAATCACTAAAGTTCCCTCACTTTATTTCTAATAATTATAAATTGTTTAGATATTTAATTATGTTTTCTTTCATAAAAAATGTATAACTGTCAGAAAACTTGACTGCAGTGCTGTTCGCAATTTTGCATGTAATTTAGTTTTTAATTTATTCCCTGTATTGAAATACCTATGCAGGAGACAGGAGATGTTCATAGCAATAAAATAGCTCTCACCATGTTACGTTTGGCTGGAATAAGTCTTCAACATACATGAACTGAATTTTCCATAGCAAGGGGAAGGTCTGGGAAGAAAACACTGTATTTGATGAAAGTTCTGCATGGATACAGAAATGTATTTAAAATTGAGAGAGGCCATGACCTTAGTGAATAGGAAAAGACAGTGGGGATGAGAACAAACCTCTAAATGGAGAAAAAGCCTTAGCAACAGGTTGTCAGGGGGATTATTGCACTGCAGAAATCTCAGTTTGCTTCTGTTAGGGAGTGATCAGCTGTGCCAAATGCACAGCAAATAGGTGAGAATGACGGAAAAGTGGTGCTTTGATTGGGAATGGAGAAGGGCACTGCAAACATTTGCAAGAACGTGTTCCTCACAAGAGGAACAGGCTTGAAGAGTATCAGAGAGAACAAGAATTATTTTCCTGTCTTACAGCAGCTGATATGGGAGCAAAGACTGAAAAATGGTCAGAACTTGTCTCTACCTAAAGAAATTTTTGTGCTTAATGATAATAAAGAACACAGTCTAAAAGCTGAGACAAGCTACAGTGTGGGATTAGAATTTATGGAGGAAGAAAGAAGGATGGAAAGGAAGTACCATGAGGAAGGAATGAGGGGAGAGAGCTAAAAGTATTCATTAGTGGATTTTTTTTCCTTGAAAATGAGACAGTAGGAACTGGCTCTTTCAGGTAATTCAGAGGCAATCTGTAGCTCTGTTTACAAAGAATTATGGAACTAAAGAATGTTCATGAAGTGGGATAGAAAATGGCTTATCTTCCTTGGATTTCCTCCAAAAGTTTCAAGCAGCGTGAAGGTAGGAGTTGAGGGTAACCTCATCTCTTTTCCTTCCCACATTCTTGGCCAGCACTGGTGCTAGGACTTTGTTCTCTACAACAGTTGCCATCTGGAAACAGCACTTTCTCTCATCAATCTGCTTGACTTCATGAAAGATTTCCAAAGTTTTTCTTAGTCACTCAGTATCTGCCATGCATGTGGACATTGGAATTATGATCTATTCTAGTAAGAGCTAGGATATTCTTTTGATGGATAGTTGGATACCTGCAGGAAAAGTCCACTGTCTGACTTTTCTTACCCCAGACAACAGTGTTCAATAGCAATTATTAAAATATTGCTCCCTTAGGGTAATTTTGGACCCTGTAAAATGGCTTTTGCACAGAAACTCTGTTTCTACAAGTCTATACCAATGCAGTATAATTCTGTGTTTATTTCTGATGCTGCTTTTCTCCTTTCCCTGCCTCCAGGTTATAACTCGTAATGAATTAATGCTGGAAGAGACCAGAAACACCATCACTGTTCCAGCTTCCTTCATGCTCCGAATGTTGGCTTCGTTGAATCATATAAGGGCAGGTGAGAGACTTCTGAAGAGCTTGTCCACAACACTGGTCTATGAAATAGCAGGTTGATTGGGAAATCATCAAGCCCTTCAGCTGTCTGTGGCTGTACTTGGGGTTGGTGAGAAGATTCAAGGGTTGTTCAAGGTTCTCTTAATAGAAGTACTTAGGAATTGCTTCTTTGATGTGAGACTTGCAGCATCTTTGCAGCTGTTATTTTTTTATCTCAAAACAAAGAGCAAAATATATTTTTAGATGTTGAAAAAATACTCTCTTCAGGAATGATCTTTTCAGTGAGTACTGTGTGATGGGAAAACTGTTGGGGAGGACTGGAATGAATTTTAAGATAAATTGACTGTGATTGTAGACTTGGAGTTGTCTAGGGGTGAAGGAGGGTGTGAAGATTCAGGACTGTGGGAAGCATTGCCGAGGTTGCATGGGAGGAATCATCACTGGGAACTGGATGCTGGTGCTGGCGAAGCTGAGTGCAGTGGATTCACCCTGAAGATGGAGGACGGTGGAGAAACGTCACACACTTGTATAGAAAGCAAGGAGATGAAGTTTTGGGGGACTGGCATGTCGTATGGGGCAAAAAGCTATCAGACCTGTAGATGAAGGTGAAAGTGATGGGAGATACTGAATATGGGGACTCTGGCTGAGCAGAGCAGTGGCTTGCAGTGGTGAGGTGTGAAGGAAGCTGTGCCTGGTGGCAGCTGCTGCTCCTCTCTCACCTCTGGCTGCTCTGGGAGCCAGGAGCGTGTCACGTCTCCAGCCTAGTGCCAACACCTCCAAGCCCCTGCATTTCCTTCAGTTGTCCTTATCTCTTTTGAGTGAAATGCTAAAAGAACTGCCCAACACTTCAGTTACAATTTCAGCAAAAATCTGTTATGGCTAGGTGGAGTGTCAGTCTAAACCTGACTGCATGTTGCTTGAGTGATTGGTCTTGAGCCAGCCATGTTCCCTCACACATTTCTGTATTTGCCCTTCTCTAAATATTTACACCAAAAGGCACTTTTTCTGATGTATTGAAGTGACAGGCAGTGATCCCCCAGTTTCTGGGCTATTCACATTTCTAACTGTAACTATTGTAGTTTCAGCTCTCCAGCACAGCACTTCTGTCCCTTGTAGTCAGTGTCTCATTTTAATGTTATGCTTGCATTCATCTTTTCTGTGCTGACAGCCAGTTGTTTTTCCCTTTTGTGCACAGATTTTACTTTCATGGCTGGAAGTCCTTTAGGGTATTTCTCCTTTTCTCCTTTCTGGTGATAACATTTCTACCCACTTTCTGCTGCAAGTCCACACAGACTTTATTCTACCATAAAACCCACTGGCATATCCCATTGTGTAGTAGACCAGGGACATAGCACATAATAAATATTTACCAGAAAAAGAAAATTTTGCAAGTTCTTTTTACTAAATCTGTGTTTTGCAGACCGATTGGAAGGTGACAGATCAGAAGGATCTGGCCAGGAGAACGAAAACGAAGATGAAGAGTAACCAACAGTTGTGTGTGAGCACCTGGAAGTCAATTAAATTTGTATAAGACATTAATTATATTTTTCCTTACAGAGCTTTAGTGCAATTCTGAGATATTGCTTTTGGATAACCTAACCTTTTTTTTTTGTTTTTTTGAATGACTGTGTGCATGACTTGGGGAGAGTGTGCAAGTTAAAATAAGCAAAAATGTTTTTAAAATGTTTTGCCATGTATGAGGGGTGCTAGAAAATGCCAAGTGCAATATTTTCCTGAAACAGCAAATGTGGGAGCTCGGATCAATGTTTTAAAGTAACTTTCATGATAGTAAAAATGTTGGTTCAAATAAATTTCTATACCTGCTGTTTGCATGTTTGTTGCTTTCTAATTAAAAGATTTGGTTGTTTTAAGTAGTTTTGTGGTTTTTCTTTGTGCAGCAATTGGTTTATCACCTTGTAACTACAACCCTGTTGCTGCCTTTGTGGTATTTGTGTTCATTCTTACAGTGTTTGTGAAATGACAGACACAACTATTTCTTGCAGTGAGCACTGGGGGCTTTAAGACCCTGTGTCTCTTGGTTCTTGCATTTCCCACACTTAGGTAGGCAACAATTATCTCTCCCTCAGTTGTATAATTCCACTTCCCATTCTCTGTGCTTGGGTCTGTAATGCTGGTGAAATAGTTGTATTTCACTGATAGATCTGTGAGTTTGCCTTCTTTGCAACAGCAGCAGGTACATGTTAATTTCCACTGGATTTAGGGAACATTAATTTAAAAATTCTTGTGCATTGTTTCCTAGGAGTAATTATTTGGGAAGTGTGTTCAGTCTGTTTTATGGGCTTTACTCTTCCTCCACAGATTTTTGGATGGCAGTGGGGAAGAGAAAGCGAAGGAAGGAAGGAAGGTGGAGCAGTGAAAAGAGCTGTTTGCTCAGTGGCAGTTCTTGCCAAGGATGGCAGATGCTGAGAGGCTCCATTGGGGAATACAGGATTTGGGGAAGAATTCTAAATCGGGGATGAGGCTTCATTACCCCGTTGACATTAAAAAACACATTCATCACACAAGCTGCACAAACTTTGCTGACATCAACAAAAGGAATTCCCCATACTAAATAAAAAAGAACATTAGCACAACATTCTGATGTCCTGATTAACAGTGCAGGCACGCTGAAGGGATATAAAGCATGGAAACAGAGGGAGAAGGGAAAACTAAAACAACTGAAAGAGATAAAGAGAAATTTGTGAGAGAGGCGAAGTGGGAATTATATGGAACTCAGTTGGCAGTAACAGTGAAGATATTCCCCTGGGCAAGGGAAGAATAGCATGAGGGGAGAGGAAAAGCCTGAGGAGATGGGTAAGGGTGGCTGGGTGGTTTCCTTGTTTGTTTTAAAGGAGAAATTAAGAAATCATTTAAAGTGGTGCAGTGAAGAGAATTTGGCAAAGGAGATAATAACTGTTGGAGAAAGGAGCTTTTGGAGGGAGAGGGTGCTGAGAAGAATGGACACCTCAAACACTGGAGTGCTGTGGAACCCAGAAAACCACATCCCTAGGAGGTCGGTGCAACAGAGAATAGAGATCTGCTAAGTGTTAGAGAAAGTATCTAACATCAACAAGGGAGAGGAGAAAATGTCAAGGTAAGATGCTTGTTTGTTAAGGAAATTGAGTTGAGAGTAACAGCTAATGTGGATATCTGTTTTCTAGTGGAGTAAGTGGCCCTTCTGTGGGAAAAGGGAGCATAACTAGTTTTTTCTCATGAGAAAATGTTTTGGTCAAGCATGTTTAGATCAGTAAGAAATGAAAATATTTTATGACTTTGTGGTGGATCTGTTTGGGAAGGAGGGAACACAGTGGTTTAGCACTATTCAAACCTTGTTGCCCATAGCACTGCACTGAGCAATGTTTTTCTGTCACATGTAAATTAACTTTGAATTTTTATAAGAGGGGTTCTGCTCTCATTAGATTTAAAAGAGCTATGCAGGAAATATATATAAGGTATGTAGTGTATAGATAAAGCAGGGTCATCTGCTCCACTGCTGGGGTTCCTGAGCAATTTTGTGAATGAAATAGAGTAACACAATGTTTGATGCAGTTGGGTTCTCTGTAGATGATTTTAAGGTATTTTCTTCCAAAAATAGCCCTGGTGTTTCTACAGAAGCCTGACTCTTCTTATTTAGAAATTATTAATTTTTTTGCCTTGCAAATAAATTCTTCCTCAAGTAAATATATGGAGAAGGTAGCTTTTGTCTTCCCCAGAGAGGTTTGAAAAATCACTGTGGATGTCTTTATAAAAATAAAAAAGCTGCTGCTGCCACTTTTGCTTTAGTTATAGCAATTGCCAGCAAAGAGCATACCAACAGCAACAATCTTGTCTTTTTCTTTCCAAGAGTTCCCCAAAAGGCACATTATTCCCAAAATGTCTCTTACTTATTCAAAGGCTAAATATTAGCTTTTAATTCCTGATGCATAGCTATGGGTTTACTGATTAAAAGGAGGATTTAATCTCAATAAGGGAAAAAGTTTAACATCTGGAGGATTTTTTAATCTTCACTGAAGCTTTTCGGGCAGTTTTTTCTAAAATTAAGATATCTATAGTGTTTTGATTGGCTTTTTTTTTTTTTTTTAGTTAACATGTATGTAATGGGCTAAATCTGATTTCCTAAAACCATACAGTAATAGGAGCTGTTGGCAGAAATGGGGAATGCTGGCAGTTCCAGAGTTTTCAACTGCAAAAGAATATTGGGAAATGTTCCTCGAATGTGCAGAGGAGTTAAAGCAATAAGCCATCCCAAAGCCTCACAATTTGAGAAGGAAATCTCATGCTAGGGGTCTGGTTTCAAGCCGGGGGCTTGGAGGTGGGCGGTGCTGTCGGAGCTCCCTCTAGCGCCCCATTCCTGCGGCACTTGGAGATATCCAAAGCGTTTCTTGTCTAATAACAGCTCAAATCTAATGGACAGGATGGTGATAAGGATACAGGGAACATCTTCTCCTGCTGTGTGGACTGAGGATTGCACATGCGCTTAAGCACTGTCAGTGCTTGTGTGCTGGGAAGAGCAAGGGTGTCCAGGTGTCGCTGCTCACTTCTAGGAAGGATATTCCTTAAGATCATTGCAAAGATCAAAAGCAACTTCTCTGATATGTTGCTACAATTCCTGGTAAATAATTTGATGTCTTGAAGCCTGGGCAGACGGTCCCTCTAGGACACAATCTCTTTAAATTACAAAGATGCTGAACTAGTTCAAACCACTCTAAGTTCTGCTCTTTGTGCCTTCCCCAATGGAGGCAGGACAAAGTTTGTTAAAGGCACCCTGTGTCATTTGGATTGAGAATTTTTCTTGCCTAAGCAGTAGATAAATGTTACAGTAGGCTATTGTGTACACCTTTTAGCTATTTGAGAATATCCCAGATGATGTTTTTGAGGAAGAAATTCCAGAAGTAAATGTTCAATAGGTGTTTCATTAGCCTTGCACCAGGAAAATAACCACTAAATGTGTGTGGTTGTCTGCAGGAGATGGATATGCCCAGAGGGGCTGCCTGGGAGAGCTGAGCCATTCTTTTATGGAAAACCACTGAGCCAGGCTCAGGTCATCCATCGCTCACAATCCTTGGGAATAGTCCTGTTTCGTGGGCAGAGCTGGCAGCACTGTTGAGAAATGAGATGCAATTAGCAGCAGTCGGGTCCCAGCCCATATTCCTCCTGATCCAGTCACACATACAACAAGAGGCCAACCCCAAAAGCCTCAGCTGAAGCTCAGGAAATGACACAGGAGGCGTGTGTGAGATCACTGCACTGCCTAAACAGAGATTGAACTAGTCTTTGAAATGTGGGGTGAAATAAATTTTAAGCCCTTTCCATGTTATATATTATGATGTGCACAAATACCTTTATCTATGTAAGAATCCAGTTTGTCTTCTCAGTGACATTCTCCACTGCCGAGCCTGAGTTATTTAAGTAATAGAGATTTATTTTCCTCAGCTTTAAATGTTCCTTTGCATTTGCTTTGTTCTCTTTGATGAAAAGGCACCATCCACCTTCTCAGTGCCTTTTAAGAACTTTCTGTTAATGCTCCCCTTTAGATTAATTTTCCTTTACTGGCAGAGCAAACTGAAGTTCACAAAACAACTACTATTAAAACACACAGCGAGGTGTTTTGATAGGAAAAATAGGGATATGCTACTCTTTAAAGCAAGCTCCTTTTTTTCTGATTATGACTCTACCATATTATTATGCTTCCCTTTTTTTTGCAGGAGGATGGCTGTACACTAGTATAATCCGTGGAATTTGACAGATTCCCTATCCTAATAAGAGTTTATGGCTACTAATTTAGAAAGATCTCACTTAAATGGAAAACCCTCTAAATAGAGTTTGTTAATGGGCTTTGTAACAAATTGGAAAACAAATCCCAGAGGATCTGCAGCTGTTCTCAAACAGCACTGCAGCTCTCCTTCCTCTCTGCAGGATGACTCCATGCTCAGACCCTGTTTCCAGTATTTTCTCCTTCCTCACCTCACTTCTAAAGAAATTTGATTAAAACCCACATACCTTTAAAACAAACCTGTAACAGTTAAGTCATCTAAAGGAATGATAATTAACACAAGGTACTTTTAGAGGTGGGTTGAATGTGACACTTGCCAAGTTGCAAGATGGAGCTTCTATTTCTGAGGGAGTGATGATTATTCAGTAGTTGTGCAGGGTGAGTTGGGGCTCTCACGTCAGTTCTTGCTGACTTAATGTTGTCATGGTTGTCAGTAGACAGCTCTGAGGATGCTCATTCAGCACTTTGTTCATGGGGAAAAAGTGTTTGGGACAGTTACCTGTCTAATTCCATGAGTAGTCAAAGGGAAAACATTGTGCTTTAAAATAATTTGTGGTTATTTTACCGAGGATTAGAAAGAGCAAGGAAGAGTTCTCTAAGTCTTTAAATGAACATGGCTTTAAAAATAGTGTTAGGCACTGTGACAAAACCATTTGGCTTGGATGTTGGTTGCACTACAGAAGCTTTCCAGGCAGAAGGATGTAACATATAAAACTCACTTCAAAATTCTTTCTAATTTTTCTCAAGTGATTTCTTTTTTTCGTTTTAGGTATATTGTGCACCTGCTTCCATTGCTTATAAAGGCTGTACACTGAAGATAGGGGATTCTCTCTGTGGCAGGAGCTCTTGCTCACCCTAAGAGAAGGGAGACTGGCACACCTCCAGAGTTACAGTCAGCACCTCCATCAGCAAACCCTCTTTGTGGCAGGAGCAACTCCCTGCCCCTCTCTCCTTCACAGCCACAGTGTGTGCCTGCTCTGGGGCCATGGGTGCCACCAAGGGTGACAGTCACACACTTCCCCCACCACGCTGAAAATCCATGTGATGGCTCAGAAACTCAGCTTCATTCACACCACTTGAATTCCAGATCACTGCGCTGAATGGATTTGATTGCAGTCTGGAGTTCTAAATTTGGACTGTTACATACTCTTATGGAGGGGAGCTGGGCAAGAGATACAGAAATGAGAATCTAAATGAGCTTCATCATTTAATTTCTCTCATCCTGCTTCTCATGCTGTTTTTCCTCTCTGTTTGCTGGCATTCCATGAAGCAGTTTGGGGTAGCTACTAAAAGGTGTAAGAGAGTGAACCCAAGATGCAGTTTTGGCCCATCAGTGGTGCAGACAGGAGGAGCAGAAGAAAGGTCTCCACTTCCCTCTGCATATTCATTCCCTGGGAAAAAGAAAAGCAGCTAAAAGCAAACGTTGTGAGGATAAATGAAGAGATGAGTTAGACACAAGGAAGGGGAGAAATTTTCAGTGCAGCAATGATATTTTGTTTCACTGAAAGACAGTCTAAAAGCAGAGGGATGCTACAGAGAAGACTAAAGTGCAGCTGGGCTGCAGGGAAATGCTGCAATGCCAGTTGCCTACAACATGGCAGGGGGTATCCTGCATTAAAAGCTGTCAGAGGGATGTGACCTCCTGTGCTGCTGAGGAATAGCCACATGACACGGCTCTAACAAAGTATTTCCAAGTTGCAGAGCTATGCAGGATAACAAACTCTGCTGTGCTGCATATCTAGAAGAGAAATGGGCTTCTCCTTTCCATGAGAGGTAGCTGACATCTCAGTGAAACTGCAGGTTGAAAAATAAGGGACATCCACCAGGATATATTCTTGAAGAAAGAGTAGATGGGTAATTGAGCCTGGGAATCTCTTCTGCCTGGCAACAGAGCCCTAGGTTTGTGTCCACCAGGGTTTTGAGCCGTATCACCAAGTCTTCTGGCAGCCAGAGAGCAGGGGATGCTCAGGCATCAAGACATGAGGCTCTGAGTCAAACATTGCCATCCTCCTCTGACAGCACTCGGCGATTGCCTCAGTGCTGATGTAAGTGGTGATCATATTTAGCTTTTACACAGCTTAGCTTTAAAATGGTGTTAGAGCCAATTTACAGAGAGAGACACCAACATCAAAATTCTTCTTCAAAAGATTGAGAAATTGGGCATGAATGAGAAGACAATTTGCCTATCAGCCCTTATCAGCTTAATAATAAAAGCGGGATTTGGAATCTTAACATTTCTGAGGTGAGTCCCCTTCCACCAGCCTTTTAAAAACAGGAGATGACTCAGTCTGTAACATGTTCCTCCACACTGACAGCTTCACATTAACTTCTTGAGGAGAGGAAGCATGTCTGTTTCTTGGTAAACCATTAGTGCAATCGCTGCTGCACTGCTTGGTGAGCTGTGTGATGGCAAAGCTGAGTGCTTCAAGGTCTTTCTCAGAATAGTAAACAGGCTGGTACAAAAAATGGAATTACTTTGCACTAATATGGGAATAACAGCTCTGAACGGGGTGGGTTTGTGCAGGTGTGACCTGTGCTCTTTAATCACCTTAGATCTTACAATAAAGACCATAAAACAGACCTTGAGTGATGTAGCTGTCTCCTGAGAGAAGTGGAGTTGTAGCAGGATCAGCACCTGCCAGTTGGTCCCTCAGTTGCCATGGTAACCCCCTATGATGGGGTGCACTTCAGAAAGATGCAACTTCTGGGCTAAATTGTGGGCTGGAGGCTACCAGATGGATGGGATTCAGCTGCCTCAGAGGGTGGTACTCCACAGCCAGGCATTTAGATTTAGGAATCTACCCAGGTGGTCCATTTGGCACATCAGAAGCAAAATTTAATTTAAACCATCAATTTATTCCCAGATTTGCTCACTGAGCCATGAAACATGCAGAGCTAGATGAATTCCCATGTAATCCAAGCCTGCCTGAAAGCCTCATGGATTGTCCTGAGCAAGGGACTCGATGAAGCCACAGGCCTTTCTCATGAGCAGACAGGAGAGACAGGGAGGGCTTCCCATTTTGCTGGGAAGTTGATCTGTTTGGCAGCCTGACAGATGCCCGGAGCCAAGGACTTTGGATCCAAACGCAGCTGCAAGCTGGAATTGATGTTGTTGGAGTCACTGCACCCCTCTTAAAACACAGGCAGCGTATTTCCTTAGAGAAATGTTTTGAAAACTGAATGTCCTTAGAATTTTCACTTTGCAAAACAATTTGAAATAAAGAAAGGAGAGAATAAACATCCTGTACCAATAGGGCACAGGACCATGCTTTAGCAAGAAAATTTCTTAGAAGGTTTTGTCAGCTAGCTGGAGTGCACAGGACATGAGGATCTGGGAACCTCCTGGATCTAAGAGCAGAAATCAGGAGAAAAACAAAAAAACCAGCCAACCAAAACAGCCAGCACCACAGGTGTCACAGAAGTCAACTTAGTTTTTAACAATTACTGCTGTGGGTTGGGGGATTTAATGAACCACATTTATTGTGGTTCCTTTATCCTGTGTGCCATACGTTCACTATAATGATGTGTTGTTAAATTAAATTAATTTTCCAAGATTGTTTTCAGAAACATGATATGGCTCAGTATCCAAAATCTGTGAACAGCTTGTGTGTGCCACTTTTTCTTGCACTTCTCAGCTACCCTGTTGTTTTCTGCATGCAGCATTTCCTAAACTTTTCCTTATCTGCTGGTATCTCAGGTTAAGTTCATTGGATAACAGATTCATCATCATTCAAAGGTAAAGAATTCATATCTGAATATACTTTTGATGAACTAACTAGGTTACGAACAATGCACTCCACACTTCCAAAAACATAAATAAGTATTAGGCTGAGTAAACAAACATTTATTGCAGACAGATATTTCAATTCTTACTCAGATTTTCATTTGCTAAGGAAGAAGAGGAAGCAAAAACTGTTCCCATGCCTTATTTCTTTTATTTTCTCCCAATTACGACAGAGCAAAGCAAAATTAAAATCTATTTCAAGAGATGATTCTTTCTGTAACAGTGCCTGTGCACTTCTGCCTCATCTCATTGCATTTGGACTGTCAGATGAGCACAATAAATAACACGTCCTCTAACCTCTGTTTTGTTGTTCTTTTTTTCTGTTGAAATAATTGTCAGTTCTAGGCTTTGTCTGCATGTCACTGAAAGAGTTCCTAAATGACAAGTATACAAGAGCCTTGGTTTAGCTGGAGATAATTTTAGCTTCTCTCTTCTGACAAAAACTGCATGAGCTAAATTTGGACACTGTTTTCTTGCAGAAATATTATTTTGTTTATCTTTTGTTTATTTTTAATTTGTTCAACAACCCCAGTTACTGACTTAAAAGTACTTATTCAAGAGAGACAAGCAGTGTGGGGTTTCTTTTTAACCAAAGTATCTAACTATTCTACCAAGGAACATGATAAATGTTAGCAATTTCTAATACAGTTTCCTGGCTTTGCAAGAACATTAAAAACCCATCAGATTCAATTCACTTGCTGAAAAATTTAGACTATGAAGAAGTTAATTCACTCTCCAGGAAAAAAAAATATTTTTTGTTTACTTGGAAAAAACCATAATGAACTTCAGAAACCTTTGAGCTAACTCCTTTTCCTTGTATTTCATATGCAGTAGATGGATGAACACTGGAATTATATCAGCAGCTTCCACCAGCGTCTTCTGGATTTGCCAAGTGTCACCTGAAATTTCTCAGCTAGGGTTTTAAGAATGCCAGCTCCAAAATGGCACAACCAGGAAGGTCCCTTTGCTAATGGACAAAGCAGAGAGAACACAGGAGAGGGCAGAGAAGGGAATAGTTAAAAGCAGCCCTTCCTCCAGGTGAGTGAACCCCATAGCAGCAGAGGGAGGCTTCTCAGTTCTCCACATAATTCACTGTACATCACTTTGGGCTCTGACATTGTGAACTACACATGGTCTTGTTATGGCCAAAAAAATGCAGTTACCAGCTGAGAGATGCACTGCTTTTAAAGGTTGTAGGTTCGAGCTGTAAGGGATGGTGGGCTTAGGATGCTTCCATTTGTTCTGGGCTCCATTTCATCTGTTTGTGCAGTACAACCTGAAAAGTCCAGGATAAATGTGCCAGGTTTTTTCATTTATCAACATCCTTGCTGAGGGATGAGCACAGGGATCTTGTGTAGCTGAATCTGCAGATTCATTAATCTGCATTGAGTGTGTAATAATAAAATTCTAGGCCTTTTTTTATAGATTGATGTTCAATCCTATAACCAGTGTATACATTGAAGGGAGGTCTTAAAAACCAGCAGCTGAAATGAGGAATCAGTATTTCCATGGAAAGTGAAGAACACACCTGATTTCTTATTATATAGCACAGAGGGGAAAAAAAAAACCAAAAATACATAACTCACTGTTTGCATGAGATAAGATTTTTTGCTCAGTTCCACTTGAGAGATCATCAGCAGTATTTCTGTAGCCAGTGGGAAATTATGCAGCTTGATGTTTTTGCTAAACTGCCAGCTTTTAAAGGCAGAGGATCAAAATACCACACCTAATCAAAACAAATTTGGATCCTCATTTTTTGGTCATTTTTGTGAGTATGACTTGTTCATCTCTTGGGGCTAGTAGGAGACATGCTACTCTCTTGCATAAAAGGATCACTTGCTCTTATGCTCAGGATACAGCATTTCACTAAATCACTGAAAAACTGCGTGTTTAAATTTATTTTTAATAATCTCTAACTTCTATTTGCTATACAATGATTTGCATATACAGAACGATCTATCATCAAGGAAGATAAATTCCTAGACACCATTTTCTCACATACTTCTACATTTATTGAAACTCTTCTACCTCAGCACCAAGCAGACTTGAATTTTAATCCAAAGTGGGGGTTATACTTATCAGTCCGTATTTTTTTTTGTAAAGATGAATAATTACAGCATTTTCTACTAGGATGTTTACAATAGGTGAATTCATGATTGTTTTTCCTCTTGTTCACGAGATGAGCCTGGTTGGTTCCTTCTGCTGTAAAATGCGTATTTATGGTACTGCATGCCTGTGTATTGTTTCTGGCCTATTAAACATTATCTACACAGAAAAGTCACTGTTAAATATCTGTGCTGCTGATCTGCACCAAGACATTCATGTGATACAAGACATTCAGCAGAGATACGTTGATGTCAGCTGAATTCCTAAGGCATTTTGGCTGTCGACCTCTTTCTGTAGAACCATCAGTTTGGGGCCATGGTAGTAGCAGAAGCAGCAGTAAGTGGCAGATTGGCGTCCAAATTTAGTCTCCTTATGATTTCTTCTTGAAGGAAAAACCAGCAGAACTACCAAAAAAAAACCTGTGGAAATAACAATGGTTAATCTGAGATGCTGTTTCATGTTCCTTTCTTAGGAATTCCTTCATCCACTCCCACGTGGAGTTGATAGATCTTTTCACAGGGTTACATTTCAGTCAGAAAGCATTTCAGCCCTTATTTTTGGTATCCTCATTCCCGCTGGTGAATAGCAATGTTTATTCTCACTTTCTTTTGCTGTCTTTGCAGTAGCTGCAAAGCCAATGACAGTTTCCAGGTTTGGTTTTTGATCAGACTCTGGTGCAACCCTGCTACTGCCATCTGAGGTAACTCCTGTGCCATGAAATGTGGTCAGTGGAGCACCAAAAAATTACTTGTATAAAGCCACTTTTATTTGTTTCCTTTTCTCATTCTAGTTTCTTGTGGCTTGGAAGGAATGCTTGAAGAGATGTTAGTGTTTTCCTAACTTGGGTATCAGGTTTTTAAAGGATTTTAAAACTTGAAGGTGCCAGGACATTAATCTTGCTCCAGGCCACAGAATTTCTCTTCAGTTTTTAGCCACTGGATTTTGCATGCATTTTTCTCTCAGATATAGACCCATGATAAATGAAAATCACATCTGTGCTGGAATGGTTTCACTGCAATATTTGAGTTTTTTTAATTCCAACACCTTATGAAAGGAAGAAGTTGGTACTCTGAAGCTGGATGTGATACCCAGTGATGATGGCCATGAATTGGCACACCAATGCAATTAACCTTCCTATTTCCAAGAAGTAAAGGATCAACTCTAGACTTTTATAGACAATTAGCTTTCAGAATTGCTCTTTCATTACTTGGATTGGATAATGCATGTTTTCTTGGGACAGCTGTAATAAGGTTTCAAAATAAAATGGAATGAGACAATGCAATTATCACCCATGATTACTCCTTTTGTTCTTGTCTTAGTCAGCTCTTGAGGGGGGAGGGTTTCTTGTTTAGTGTTTCATAAATTACCTCCTGTTGTAATGGTTTTAATTCATTTTATTGAATCAAAGTGGTGAAGATGTCAGCAAAAATAATTGTGCTTCTAAAACAATGTATCAAACACAGAGGAGAGCTAATATGAACTGCACTGTGAAAGCCAAAGCTGGTACACTCTGATAGGTAAGCAAATGCACACTTAAAAATAATAATTATGTACTGATTATGCAGATGGAACACCAAGTTCACAGCAGAGAAAAGCAAGATGGAGCACACATTGGGTTTATAGATATGTACACATAATGACTTTGCATTTTATACATGGGACTCTTGGGAGACTCTTCATTGGCTGCAGCATTTGACTCAAGCTTTCAGCAACTGTACTCTCAGATATCGAAGAGTTTTACAAATGCTGCCAAAAAGCTGGGAAATAGAAACACTATGGTCATGGCTGACAAGTGAGAAAAGGTACCAGATCACACCAAGGCTTTTCAAGCTACCTGCCAAAATTAGCTACATCAAAAGCAGGATTTTCTAAGCCTGTTCAATGACTCTGAGCCAGCTGGTCACCTTCTCATCTTTGCTTTCAGTAAAATGCATCCCTGGAGGCAACAAAGGTCTTTCAGTGTCACTTATGTTTTCTCCAGGAAAAATATTTTTATTCATAAAAAATCCCAATGGACTCTACTCATAATTTACAGAAATATTTTAACATAAAATTTTTATAATTTTTGGTTTCAAAAATTATATCATCTCTGTAGCTTGTTGTAGCTCCTAAGAAATATTATTTTCTGGAGACTTGCATGTCTCATTTCTCTCCAGATGACTGAAGCTAGCAAGAGCTCATAAACCACAGGAAAGCAGACCTGAAGAACATTTAATAATACAAATGACCTTCTTCAAGAATAATTAGCAAAGAAAACATATTCTTGTTAGAAGCTTACAAAGATACTGAACAGCTTTGAATGAATTGGCAGCCAACTATGAGGCTTGCTGTGCAATATAAGAAAATAAATAATGTGCAATAAGAGAATAGAAAGAAAACCTTATCCAGTTAAAATTACTTGGATCTGTCAATTCCTGACAGGGCAAGAGCATTTTTAAAAAACCAAGAACAACAAAACAATACATTAAGATAGCTTTTTCAAATTATGTTAGTTCTTCTAACCCAAACACTGGGAAAAGTGAGGTGGTTGTTTAGTTTGTTTTGATTTTTAATTTAAAGGAAAGAACTGATCCCCAGCATCTCTGTCTTGAAGATGTGAAGCATGAAGGAATGTCAAGAAGGTCATGACTATCTAGCCTTTTTCTCTTGTTTGCTCGTTTGTTAAGAAGTCAGCAAATTCTTTGTTGTACTGACCTTCTGAGACAGTGAAACGGAAAATATTCTATCCAGATTAAATCTGGGTAAAAGTAACACTTTGTGATTAACTTGGTAACAAACAAGGTTTGCTTCATTGTATTTAGTGTGATTCAATACAATGTACTTCATGTATTTCATGTCATTAACTGCTTTTGAGAAAGAAACCTGTCTTGGTTAAACAAGAATTGCAAAAAAATTTGTAAACTTTAGCACAAATGAAACAAAACTGTCTTTCTGTGACTTTATTTTAATATAACTCCTTACTCACCATTGAACTTTGTATAATACAACCCTCAGATTTGGAAATCTCTGTCTTTGCCTGAACAAGGAGAAGTCAAGTTCTGGATGATTTTGGGGACTTAATCTGGGAGAAAACTGGGTTTTGGAGAGTGGGAATTGGGAAAGAGGCATACAGGGTTGTGTAAAGAAAGTCTAGGCAAGGGAGAAGGGAGCACACAAGGGTTGTACCTCTGTGACAGGGAAGCTGTGTGGTTAAGAATAAAGCAGAAGGAATGCTAGTGTATTTTTAGTTGAAATTAGAGCCGCCTTTCTAAGTCTATGGCCAAATTACCCAGGCTCTTCTTACATGAGGCACCAACTATCCTGGGGATTTAACCCCATGGTGACAAATGAGCCCAATTAAAAAGCTCAGTCATGTATTGATGGATTTCAGTGTTGCACATGCAGGAGTTTTCTCTTGGAGGTTTTACTATCTCCAGAAGATTGACCTGAACTTGCAGATAATAGTAAAACAGCATGTTATTTCTAGATTCCCCAAACTGAGGAGCTGCACAGGAATACTGAGATTTCTGTGGGCTGGGAATGTCAGCTGGGAGCAGGAAGCCACTCTGATGTGATGCAGGGGAGCTATTTTGAGCACAAAGAAGCTGATAGCTGCACAGTTAGTGGCAAGGAATTCACAGGGTGGCTGTGGGTGAGAATTCCTGAGCATGTGGAGCAGGCAGAATATTGCTAATCTGATTGCAAACAGAATTTTGAACAAGTTACAGTCTTTTCAGAAGAAAGGACATACTAAAATCACTGGTAAAGTTGGGAGCCTGGGGTTTTTTTTTTTACCTCTGTGGGATTAGAGGATTTATTGCTCCATAGGGGGTGAGGAGACAGAACCTTGCTGGGCATGGCTTCTTTTCTAACTAAATCAAAAGACTTTTTCAACCTGAATTTGCAGGAGTTGAGCCTATTACCTCTGAGAAAACCTGGCTGTTATCTGGCTTACATGAAGTCAGCACAAACTTTGTTCTCCTTGTACTCCATCCCAGCCTCCCTCATTTTAGTCCAAGCTACTGACTTCACATTGGTACTGGATTCCTGTTATCTGCAGAAATAGCAGCTATATCCCTGTGGTTCAAGAAGTGATGAAGCAGTTAATGAAAGTTGATTAAGTTTTACAGGCCTCCCAAAGCCAAATGATTTCAGACTACATGCCACTCATACTGCAGGCAGCTTGGGCTAATTAGCAGGAATTTTGGTAGTCTCCTCACCTACATATTTTCTAGATCCTAACTAGGTAAGAGGATCCAGGCTATCATACCAATACTTTTTAAAACCCTCTTAAAATACAGGTTTGGCTGAAGAGCTGAACTTCAGGAATAGCTGCTCTTCTACCCTTTCTGCAGGTTTGCAGCCAGACACTCACCTCTATCATCGAACAATTAATGGCTATAAATGATCTCTTGCTTCTTGAGAAGCAAGTAGGAGCACTGATACTAACTGAAAAAAACAATCAGGAAGTTGCAAAAATTTCAATTTGTCAACTTGTGAAGTGAATAGGATAAAAAGCCGTCACTGATAGCCAGGAAAGCAAATGCTCATGAAAGTGGCAGAAACAATCAGGTGAAACAGCACCAGAACTGTGTCCTTTCACTTAGCAGTCACTGTTGGAGGGTACAGCAGAAATTCCAGGACATGAACTGTCAGAGAAGACGAGGTCCCACGAACTTGCCTGAGATGTGGAGACAGCTTGAGGAGACATGATCAATTTTGTTGTCATGGAGTTGTCAGCTTATTTGTTGCAAGTTAGAAAGGCAGAGTTTGAGGAATGACATTTTTTCCAAGAGTACAGAAGTAGAGCATTTGTAAGCAAAGAAAATGAAGCGATTTAAAATCATGGAGAGAACATTAGGACATGGAAAGGTAGAGGGACAGTTTAAGTGCAGAATGTATTACCTTCCCCTAAGCTGTTGAAAAGACCAAACTCTTAGCACAACTGACATATTTGTAAAAAACTGAATCTCCTGAAAGCTAGGAACAATAACCATATCACAAGTTACTACAAAATAGCTGCTTTACGGGGTTTTCAAGAATAACAATCCTCTCATGTTTAGACACTGGGATGGCCAGACTGTGAGATACTAGAACATTGTTTTGGCTCTTTTAGGTTGTTTTAATGCCTCCCACCATCACCAGAAAGGGTAAAATGGATTTTTGATGATCATTTATTTCTTGTCTTAAATTTTTACATTAATAACAACTACTCTGTCTTAAAAAAAAAGAAAAAAGAAAAAAATGTTATGACACTGTGTAAGACACACTGGAGATGATTCTGAGCTTCTGCTTCAGCAGGACTATTGTTACATCTTGACCAATAGTGCCTATTTGAATTTGAATTCTCATACCTGCATGGTACAAATCATCTCTTTGTCTTGTGTAAGATCTTTAAAAAGTAGGATATTCCAGTGTAATGAAAATGCATTATTTTCAGTGATGACAAGGCAAATAATACCACCCCTACCTAATCCTTTTCTATACTAGGTAGGGTTTGCTGCGAGTTACAGCCTTTACTTGAGTAGCTCTGTTCTGTGCAGGAGAAGATGAAAGTGAGAAATTGTCTTGTAGAAACACATGTCCCCAGGAGAAAATTAAAGGCAAAGAGGATTTTTGAAGTGTAAACAAACATGTGAATCATTGCCAGTGGATGTTAAGCTTCGTGACTGCTTTTTACTTCAATTTGCATACTTGCACTTTCAGGCTGGCTTTAGGTGATGTACAATCTTTCTAAACCCTTCATTTTCCTCCTATGGATAAGGCTTCATATCAGAGCACAGCTCTGATATATAGTAGTATTTGTGTTAATGTATGCCTTTTTTACACTGGTTTTATACAGGCTGGAGTTAAGATCCTGCAGGATCAGGGAACTGATATCAGAAGGGCTGGAAACCCTATGGACACCAAGCAGTCAGTGTTTGCCCAATACTCTCAACTACAAATGCCCTAAAAAATACAAATTATGCATTTTTCACTTAATGCTGTAGGAGAGAAAGTAGCTTTTCAAACAGCTTTCTTTATCCAATGCTAAAAGCCCTGCAGGCTGCCCAGCGTTTAATAATTGACCCTGTCTGTCTGTTGCATTGAATCGTGATATGCTGGACTCTACACTGCCCTTTTCTCTGCTGCTGAACACCTTGATCTGCAGCCTGAAAAACAGAGGTAGAAGCAGCATTGTGAAAGGTAGAAAAGAGATAAATAATGTTGGGGTTCTTTTCAATGAGACAATCAGAATCAGTTTCTATTTTCCCTGACATTCCACAAATCGCAAAATGGAGCCCTGAGCTTCTTGCCCCGTGCTCAGAGCTCTCAGGGTGCAGCGGAACGAGACTTACATGATGCAAACGGGGATGCTCTCACCACATGCATTTTCAGTGTTGTGTGCTTCTTTTGGTTTGGTTTTTTATATACACATCTATGAATAAAACCCCTCATTGTCTCCCGTGGTGGGAGGAATCCACGCCCCCATCAGTGCAAGTCCGAGGGGTGTGTTTGTGAGACGCCGGCGGGGCTGGGAGTCGCGGCATGTGGATTGAGGCTGCTGATCTTCACTCTGGGTGTGGTGGAGACTCTGCCTGCCCTGAGGCTGGGAAGTATCTCCTGCTGCCCGGGGCTGATCAAGTGAGTTACACAGCGGTGTGCACTGATAACAGCTGCACGTTGTCCTCCGTGTGCTGAGAAACTCCTCTGTTACAGGAAGAAAAAAAATCCACTTCAGAGATACTGGAGAGGTTTCTTAGGTGCCGAATCCCTAAGCCTGTGAAACGCAGGGCTTTGCTACAGGTTTTAATCAACTCAGTGTTTATTAAAAAAGAGGCATAGAGCCTTTAAAAATTAGCCTCATTTTTCACTAGAACTCAAGGTCAAGTCTCTGTTAGCTCATGCTTCTGGAAATGTCTCAGCCAGAGTTTGCATGTACATTCCTCCACCAGAAAGTATTAATCCCACTCCTGCCATCTCAAGGTGCTGGAGTACCTCTGTGTTTCCGAAGCATTTAGTTTTCTTTATGTTCTCTAAGTCCACACACTATGGTGACTGCCACAGGAATACCCAGCAAATTTACCACCTTCCTTTCTGAACACTGTGGCTCTAGAATAGGCTGTGATTTAATACTTGGCAGACACACAGTCCCTGTAAAACAAAACTTTGCTTGCTTTTGTTTTCTTGCTCTTATTTTTCCACTCTAGTGGAAAATCTTAAACGTGGCCGCTCAGAACTAATAAAGCAGGAGGCAAGCAAAATAGCATTTCTTACTTGAAGAATTTTTGCACTTGACAACTTTTGAAATTTGGGGGGGAAAATGTCTACTATGGTGGCCCTCAAATTATTTCCACATCAGCAAATCTGTAGTGTACATTTTTACCATATATATATATCGCTCCTGCTAGTATTGGTGACAGATAAAGGCCATTGCTGAGTCGCTAGGAATGCCTTGTGCTAAGGTGATCAGATTAACAGTGAAAAAAAAAAAAGATGTGGGCTGTGAGGAGCTTCCTCCCCTTCTTAACAGAGTTATGCCACCTGCATCAGGTCACAGATGTCAGTGCAGATGGTGTGTCACCTTATGTAACCTGGCAGGGGCCATACGATACTAGGACACTGTGTCTGGGTCAGGTTATACAACTGTGGAGGATGTGTTTGAGCCTGATGGCACAAGCCAGCATCTGGGCTGCGGCCTCTGTCACCCTACATAAAACGTGAATTAGAAGGACTCGGAGAAACCAAGACCTCTTGGAGTCAATAGATTAAAATATGTAAGGTCTGCACTACAAGCAACCTCAAGTAAATAAGGATGAAAACAAAGCACAAAGAATGGCAGTAAGAGGTGGTGGCAGCAGCACGTTCAGGACAAGCACAAGGAAGCAGGTGTTCATCCCTGCACTGGCTAAGGAGGCTGTGCAGCTCCAAGCTGCAGGCTCCTATGAATGCTGCTGCTTCAGGCTGTGGCCAGGAACACCATTCCTGAGCAGACTCCTCCTGTGTTCTATGTACTAAAACATTCTTAATGTACATTAAGTAAATAGGCTATTCCCAATACTGAATTATTTGGGGAGAGGGTGTGTGAGTGTGTACTCATTTTTTACTAATGAACACCCTCACATTTTTTCTAGTTGTCTCATTTCCAATAAGTCTGAACTCCATTGGTTTTCCCATCTTCTTGTCACACTTTAGGAAGCTGTTACCTTTTAGTTCAATTTTAAATTACTTCCAATGGTCTCTCACACTGTAAAATACAGCGAGGATTACTGAAGGAAGTAAGATTACAGTAGGAAATAAGATTACAGTCACCAGAGCTTGTTTTATTGTTGTGCTAAGGGGCTGGAAGTCAGTCTCTGTAAGGAACATAAGGGAAGCCACTGTGAAGAACAGCAGTCTGCTGGACTCGTGAAGTGGGAACCTCTGGGATCATCTTGGATATTTGGCCAGCCTCACAATCACTTTTGGTTTTGCTCCCTACTGGTGCCCGCTTCACTTTTTATCATCTTACACTTGCTACTCAATGGCCTTTCGCCTCACACCGTCCTGCGGCCGCGCTCCCTCAGGTGCGCTGCGGGGCCGCTCTCCCCTCGAGCGGGTCCTCCCTGCGCCACCAGAGCGGCCATTTTCTCTCCTTCTCCCTTTCCCCAGCACTTCTGGCCGCTCACCACCCTCCCCACCGCAGCCGCGGGCGGGACAGGGCCTCCCCTCTGACCTAATCCTCCGCTCCCGGAGGGAGCCCCGAGCCGCGGCTGCCGGCGGGGCAGCGGCTGCGGCGGCGGGCGCTGCCATCTCGCGGCCGCTCGCAGGGAACGGCCGCCATGTCGGCGCGGCAGGCGCGCGCTGCCTGAGGGCGCTGCTGAGGGCGTCCGTGTGGTGGAGACGCTTTAGCCGCGTTTTAGTGGAAAAGTGCATGTTAAAATTTTTTTTCTTACGAAGGGATGCTCATTGATGTTTGATCTTTGTGTGCTTTCAGGCCTAGTCGACGAGAAATTAGCGTTAATCTGTTAAACAGAGCAGGCAGCAAGCACCAAGTGATGCGCAGGTGTTAGACAAATTAATTGTCGGTAGAATTGCCTGGTTTAGGGCTTGGCGTGGTTTAATGCTCTGAGATGTAGGGGGAGGTTAACAAAGCTCAGGAAGAAGGATGTGCCCCTGAGAGCGGACACAGAGAAAGACGAATTTACAGGCCACATGGACACCTGGCAGGACCCACAGGATAAGGAAGAAAGCAATAAAGCCAACTCAGCAACTATGCTGAAATCAGCGCAAGCTGGGTAAAAGGGAATCCCGGCAGGGGCAGATCGTGACCACTGACTCAAGGGCCACCGACCCCAAAGAACGGGAAGGCTGAGCATGTGGACTAATTAGCATTGGAAGCAAGAGAATTATTAACCAAGAGAAGACAATGCTAATTAATAAGAGAACTAGGTAAATTGTAGCCTCTGAACACTAATTCCTTTGTTGGCTAATATGCATAAATACCGAAAAGTGTTGATAGTCTGGGTGCTTGATTTATGGAATCCCAGGAATACCTGGGAGCAGCCAGGCTTGTGTAGCCCTATGTAAACACCAATGTTTCTCTCCGTGGGTAATCATTGGTGTGTTGCACACCGGGTAGTGAATTTGACTTTTTGTGGACAACAAAGGGGTTTGTGAACTAGTGAAGAGCCCTGGGGCTTTTCTCCCACAAAAATAAAAGGGGAACAAAAGGAGAGTTAGTCTGTCTTGAGTCCTTTGCCGGCACCCAAGGGTAAGGAGGCAGAGCTGGAAGACCTGTCACTTTGGATTTCTCTGGGTGACTTTTTTGTCTTGCAGAAATCCATGTTGACACATTCCAGAATCCCTTTCAGCTTTTCCTGCATCTGAAGGCGATTACCAGATCAGGATTTCTGCATCGAAGGCATCAGTAAAGCAGGAAGCAGGGTGATCTTGCAGTGCAGATGCTCCATTTTTTGGGGGATCTCAGCTGTACTTTACATAGCTTTTAAGGATGAAACAGGGTGTAGTCAGCATACCTGTATTGTATCTCCCACCCTAGACATTTGTAGGGCATTGTCTTTGTATTAACAGGGAAATGATGGGCAAGAGCACAAGAGCTTGGGCAAGTGCTAGAGCTTCAGGAAGAAATTCTTCCCTGTGAATGTGGGGACCACATTGGCACAGGTTGCCCAGAGAAGCTGAGCTGATACCCCATCCCTGGAAGTGCTCAAGGCCAGGTTAGATGGGGTTTTGAAAAGCTGCTCTAGTGGGAGGAGTCCTTGCCCATGGCAGGGGGGTTGGAACATTATCTTTAAGGTCACATTCAATCCAAACCATTCAGTGATTCTATGAGCAAATTTCTAACCAACATTCTCTGCTGCTGTTCCATCACTTAGCTTCTCTCTCCTTCAAGATTGTAACATGAATTGTTCAAATGTTTATTGATTTACAACTACATTATTTTGTCAGCTATTAGGAAAACAGAAGTTGTAAAGCCTTAGAAAACCCAAATACAATTACCTCCTCTTAAATCTCAACTATATGTAAACTTAAACATATATTTACTTAAGACTACAATTCACACAGTAAAAATTGGCTTCCCAGTTTGAAATGAGCACCTGCTCTGTGATGTTAACATATGTTTCTCTGGAAGATATCAATGGGAAAGAAAAGCCTGGAAAACAGCCACTGGGAGTTGTGCCTGATGGCTTTTGAAGCTGTTTTGTGACCTGTAGAGATCAGGCTTTAATCAATAAATCTGTCTCTATTTTCACTGTAAGATGAAAAAAGTTTGCAGTGCCAAAGCTGAAAGGCACATTTTTTTCCACCAGTATTCAATGTTTTTTTTTCTTCTCATGTTCACTGGTGACAGAAAAGGAGCTTGGTAGAGATGGAATGCATTTCATAAATTAGTTCCCACTGAAGATATATTGTTGACTCCTGGACAGCAAACAGGGAATGCTGGAGAAAGCACTTAATACACATCAGCTTGGCAGCAAGAAAAGAGTAAACACACTTGCTGAAGTGTTTTGTTTTGGTCTGTGGGGGGAAATGAGCCGAAAGAACTTCAGGTAGCAGTTAGGATCTGACTGGTAAGCACTGATGAGAGATTGTGCTGTTGGCTAGGCTGCCAAGGAAATCAGGGAAAAAACATAATCTCAGGCAGCGTATATTGCTTTTGGGATTGAAGCACAGTGTTGTGGCCATACATATGGCAAAGTAGCCTTCTTCTCAGGGATACACTGTGCTGCTGCAAACACTCACTTTCTGAGAATTGCTCAGGCTTAAGGGTCAGCCCCTTGATCCTCCCTGACTTGGGGAAGAGGCAGAAGGATATTTTTTTTTTAAATTTTCTTTTTTTAAAATCCTACAGAAATAGAGAAACCAACTCTGGAAACTGCTCCTGGAAAAAAGATGGACATACACGTGGAAGTAGGGTAGCTGTATCCCATGCCTGTGGTCAGAATGAGGTGGCAGAAAGGCAGTTTTCTGCTGCTGAGGCTGTGGGAAGTGTAAATCTGGGAAAAATATGACTGCTTGTTTTGTGAGAGGTCACTCTCAAGATGCAGATGTTCCTTAACCAGAGGCAGCAAAACTGATTGTTCTACTTTAAAGCTTGTTGCTGTAGAAGCTAAGTAAAGGGATTTAGGGATGAAATTAATTCAGTGATTGTTCTGTCCGGGGCAGAGTGATGACAGGGAAAGAATCTGATTTAGAGGCTCTGGAAATTAGGAATGCAAAGAGTTAGGGCAAGTATGTGGTTTTTCTTTGTTTTTCTTGTCTCTTTCAAACCAAATGTCTGATTATACAAAAAAGTGTGTAGCCAACACAGCTCCAGAGCAAAGAGAAGCTTGGGTTTTGTAAATTGAAGGAAAAGCAGAAAAGACCTTTCTGCTAAACAGGATCACCTATTCAAGCCTGGTATTTAGAGGCTGTTTTATATAGGAAAATATATACCTGCCTTTGGTGGATTATGGTCTTGTGAGAATCCCACACTACAGTTTTAAAACACTCCTTTGGATGAATAGGCAGTGGATGGAGACAATAAGAAACTGAACAAATCTCAGGAGTGGAATTTGGTCTCCAATCTTTGGCCTTTTAAGTGGAAACGGTCCAGCTCTGCTCCCAAAAGCTGCAAACTTTGTCCAGATCTTGTCCAGGTCCCATGCCATGTTTGTGACTGGATTCTTGGACACCCAAGGAGACCTCATATCACACAACAGCTGTGTTCAGGAAATTGCATAGATGACCTTTACTTTTTAATGAATTGCCCTTTACCTTAGTGAAAAATAACAGCTGGTTGTTCTGTAATGAGAAGAAAAGGCTCTTGCTCTGCTCAGAGATCTGCAAACTGGAATCATAATTCCCAGTCTTTGCTTTCCTCCCACTTCATCCTCTTGGGAGATGTGAATGGGTATCTTAATTCTGGAAACTTAGTTTGTCGTTTGTGTTAATATAAGCAGGACAAACTGTCCTTAATTCTAACATTAATTTTGTAAGTCACCATGATATAAGTGGTAAGTGCTCTGCACTGAGTCTGTTACCATAGAAAAGCAAAATTCTGCCTATTCCTGTGCTGCTGTATTGCATTCACACTCTCAGAGTCATGGATGTGGTTACACTACTGTCTGTGATTTGCTGGTTGGTTTTAAGAAGTGAGTGCCTCTTAGGTGACTTATTAATGTTGTCTTCCTTGTTCTTCATTTTCTGATTAAGGGAATAGACCTGCACTCCCCATTCCACATTGCATCTCTTCTCACTGCAGCTAATTTACAGATTGAAAAGTGCTAGTGTGCTGTGGTCTTTCATCTCCATATGTTTAAAATGGCCTTTAGGTGGGATCAGATTTTCTGCAAAATTCCAGCCTCTGAAGCATTTCTTCACCCCTAGTATTCTTCTGTTCTTGTTTTTATAGTAGCTGTTGTCAATCTGCTTTGCTCTGTGATCTGTGGAGGAGAGGGGTCTGTAGCTCCAGATTGCAGTTACCAGAAGGGATGTTTTCTTTTGCTGACTAAAAGAAGGCATCTCATTTTCTGAAACCAGGTGGTGTGTTCACCTTTGCTTCTTTTCCTTGCTTGCTTGTTTGCAAACTGTTCCAGTGAGCTGATGCACTGTTACCATGTGCCAGGTTTTGTCCCAGGAGGATAAGCATGGCAAACTTTTAATAGGCTACAGATTAAAGAAATAATTTTACTGATAGCAAAGAGACAGTGCTCTGTTTTTAAACACAAGAACTGATCAGCAACTTGCTCAATACAAGCAAAATGTATTACCTTGTTTTTATTCTTCTACAAAGAGGGATCTTCTTGGAATTTGTTACTGACAAATGCTTGGGAGATTGACCTGTTTTCTTAATGGCAAGTTATAGTGATATTATAATCTGCTCTGTGTAATGCTCCCTTCCCCAGAGGAAATGAAAACAGGTCTTGTGTGAAGAAACCCTATTGCCGTGGGCTCGCCCTCACTGATATTCATGCCCATCAGTGGAAGTGTTTTTGACTCCCCTCTATAGGAGAGGGCACCCCTCCATGTGCATGGGCTGGACTGTTTCTGGAAATATGCCATAGGATAGAGGAGTAGTGCTTAGATTTTCAGCCAAGGCCTCCCAAAGTATGACATTAGATGGGTGAAGGTGGTGCAATATGTCAATGCCTGCAGCCCTTTCTCTCTCTCTCTGTCTCTCCCCTTTTTTAAAATTTTTTGTTTGTTTGACTGAAGCTGATTTTAGCAGGGATAGTCAAAGGAACATTCAGCATGTTTTAGAAATCCTCCATGGAGCAGTCTTTTCAAGCAGCACAGCTTAGTGGTAAAGTTGTTGCTACAGCCAGGAGGAATAAAGCAGGGGGGTGCTGATAGCTCAGTGAAAACAACTAATTTCCTGAGTCTCCGTTAAAGACTCCCCTCTCCTGGATGGAGGGACATCCACGTGCAGCTTGACCAGGGACATGCCAGTCATTCTGCAAAGCCAGATCACTGCTCCAGAGATCTAAGTGCTCTCTTTTCCAGCTGGAAAATAAATCCACAAAGCAATTATTTCTTACTTATTTTTAATGGACTCCTTTGAGTTCCTTGAGGACAGCACACAAAATCATCATGTTTCTACATTAGTGTGACATAATGTAACCACAGGTCCCCTACAGAGCTCTTGGTGGATAAATCTTAGCACCCAGAACATCCTCCCTCTCCTCATTCCACGTCTCCCTCTTAGTGGGGATAACAGTCAGTGGTTTCAGCTAAGGATTACATTAACATCCAAAACACAGCTTTCTCTACAGTATCTGGACACAATGGGAACTAGAATTAGCAGGGAAGACAGGATATGAATGTGGTTGACTCTGATGGATATGTAGGTAGCCAGACATGCAGAAATATAGTAATATCTTTATCACACAGCCTGCAGTGTAGTTTGCTTTTTATTTCATTTGCTGCTACCTTTGGGCCTGTGCTTGGGTGGGGAAAGAAGAGGATCCAAAGGCTCTTGGATTTTTTCTTACATGTAATTTAATCAGTGGGCTAATACTTTGATATATGTAGGCTGCGTGACACTAGGGAACTTAACCAAACTAGCTCAGGAACTTGTATTTATCTCCACCTGGAATAAATTCTCAATAGAGTTATTGTTTTATTTTCCTTTTCCCACCCAAATGATAGTGCAAATTAATGGAACTTGTTACAGGTTTTATTAACTGCAGCCCATTTTTACCATGTCTGGAAAGTTCACCCTTGGAATATGCCAGAAGCATGCTCTCACTGTTCCTGGGCCAGTCTGCAAATGGTCTCCCTTAAGTTTGCTGAACAGGAAAGGATGAAACTATTAAACAGCTGAATGAGATAGCTAATAGGGCTGAGAGCCTTTGACCTTCAGCCACCCAATTCAATCTAACAGTGGGAATTAGCTGTCCATTGGTAACCTCCACCTGGAGATCACCTGTGCCTGAGAATTATTTCTTGGCCCAAGTGAAGTTAGGGAAATCTCAGGGAGCTTCTGAGGAGGCAGATACCCACATGCCTGGATTTTTGCCCCAGGGTGTGTGGGTGCTCACAGTCTCAGCAGGCACGGTGTTGGGCTTGGTTTTATTCCTGGGTTTGTCTTACTTAGGAAGAAGCCTCCTCTTAGGAGACAAAAATTATTCCTCCAGCTGTTAGATAGGGGTGGTGTATTTCAATTTCGAAAACTTTCACTCTCAAATATCTGAGTTTTAGATAAACAAATGTATGCTGTCACTTTTAATAATGACTGAACGTGCTGATTGCTTGAAAAGGATATTGAAAAGGATAAATTCCCTTTCGCCAGCTAAAAAGATGTGTCCCCAATATTGTCCTGTTTTGAGCCCCTGAGAAATCTTACCATCATTTCTTGCTGCCATGTGCAAGTTATTGGTTGAGCAACATTTTGTTAATGAAATATTTTGCAATTCAACCTTCTGTTGAGCAGGTAGGGCAGGCTAAATGAAATAAAGGTAAAATTAGGGTTGGTGGAAAGATACTGGATCTTAGATATGGACATACCTTGTAAATTTAGGGTGAATTAAATAGCTGCAGAGCTTAGTAAAAAGAAGAAGAAAGCGGAGGTGGGGGAAATTGTATTTTCTGGTATTGGGGAATATCAAAACAGGAGTTTATTTTTAGTTTGGGCTTGTACTGTGATACTGTTCTGTTCAGAAGGAAGTGTGTGTGTGTACTGACAAAATGCTGGCAGCTGACAGAGCCAGAACTGATGTTAATGGTTGGGAAGACAGGGCAATGTAGCCAGTTAACAAAAGAGCTTGATCTGTGCAGAAGATGATTTCGAACAGATACACACATATATAGAAAGGAAGATTAATTTAGAGACCTTTGTCATTAAAGCAGATTTTTGTATGGTTTTGTGTGGGATTTAAGGGGGATTAAATGTTTGACATCACTTTGCCTGCACAGGCAATGTTGAAGAGGTTACTGAGCGGGTGATGGAGAATTTAAAAACGCGCCTTTGCCGAAAGAGAGGCAGTAATGGATCAGAGGAAAGCAGCCTGGCCAAGCAAACTGCCCTACCTACCACAGTGCTGAAAGCAAGGTGCTTCTGGTTGGACAGCAGTTGCTGCAGGGATGTAGAGCTGAGGAAATATTTATGATTGGCCAAAATACGAGGGGAACTCAGCGAGGACATCAGAACTGGGATGTCCCTGTCTTCTCTCTTCAGGGATGCCTTGCTTCACGTGCATCTTTTGTCTGCTATGCTATTTCTAAACGGTAAAAACTCTAAAAATAAGAAGTCAGCAAGGTGGATTGAGTGATCAGGCGCATTTCTCTTTTGGAAGAGATGGTCCTGGTCATGAAGCTTCTGTTCCTCACCTGCCTATGGCCAACAGCAGTGCTACACAGTTCTCACAATCAGCATCACCGTCTTCATCGTCGGCAACAGCTGTCATTCTCAAGAAAACATAACAGGTAAGAAATAATTTATCTGTCTCTGTTCATCTGGTAAACTTCATGCTGTCAGCCACCTTTCAGCACACCCTTTTGGTTCACTGTCCTGTTTTTCTGGTTTCTGGATTTACAGTATGCATAATATTGATAGGATGTTCCCAAAACAGAAATGGTGAAGTAATAATTAATTTTTCATAACCAGATCTTTCACATTGTGATTTTATGAATGTCTCATAAATGTGCAGTTATGTACCCACTCACACCCATACCCAGCTCTTTTACTTGGTATGATACAAGGCTACCAGATTATTGCTGTGATGTTCCAAGTATTCTTGCTCTCTAACTCCCACCACAAGAAGCAGAAATGCCTTCTGAAGTCCTATGCCGATGTTACAAAGTGACTTCCATTACCTAAACAGCAGAGTAGCTACACTGTAAAGCTACAGAAGACTTATATATGGCACTAAATGAAGTAAATGACACCTTATTTGTAGTGATGACACACCGTTCCCTTTCTGGAATATATTTAATGCTTTTAGACATTGAAGATTGTTTCTGTTCTTTGCCTTTCAGTTGAGTAGCTGGTTGAAAATTAATCATGATAGAGAGGTTTTTACCTGTAAATTTCTGGGCAAAGTGTCCGTGCTTTCCCCCAGGAAGGTGGCTCACATCTGCCATGTGAAGTCTCTCAAGCTGTTTCCAGGTTAATCTAATACTATGTGAACAGACCAATGGCTGCCAGAGATAATCCAAGAAAAATTCCTCTTTCTTGGGAATAACTAGCTGTGTTTAGGGAAGGAGAAGGGATACAACTGTTAGATTTTAAAATGTGTTTGACTCCCTACTAAAATGAGCAGGGGAGCTTGTAGTTTATTTGTACAATATCACATTTTGAAGAAAAATATCATAACTGGATTCCTCTGATGTATTTAAGCTGTTTTTTTCCCCCTCAAGTTGCATGCTTTGCAGCAGGTGTACAGCTGGTAACCTCCTAACTTCTCATGCAATCATCCAGCAGTGAAATATCTCTGGAACCCTCCATGTCTTGATAAATCCTGTTTAGCAATTCAAGGTAACAAATGACACAAGAGAGGTGCTGAGAGGTGCTGTGTCACTCAGGACTTCTGGGTTTCTGTCCTGAAAAGTTATGGGCCCAAGTTTGATGCAAGCCAAAATCTCATGGAAAAGAACGACAATTCAGCAGGCTGTTTCAAACAATCTGAGTGCTGGTGCACAATTATTTTTAACAACAAAGGAAAATAAACAGAACTAGCCCCAGTATCAGCATAAGATTTCATCTGGTGCTTTACCACTCTCAGGAAGCAGTTAAGAATCAAATTGGAGCAGAATAAAATACCTTGTTAGTGGTAGTGGCAAGGAAGGTCTATTTTAAGCTCAGCTGGTACGCTTCTGTCTGTCGTAAGAGGGGAGCATGTGCTGCTGTTGTTTGCATCTATCCTGTTGTGCCGTAGCTGAGAGCAGTTGCTCCATCACTGACATCAAAAAATCACAAAGCAGGAGGGAAAACCTGGTGGTAGGAGACAGGAAATTTTGTGGCATCCTGATGAACATCCTCTTGTAACACCAGTGTTAGCACAGTGTCCTCTCCATCGTCACAGATCTTTACTGGCACATGCAAATGGATCCACGTGACAATCCTGTGAGACAGGCAGAAGTGTGTTATCAGAAAGGAAGAATAGGAGCAAGGAGGAATCCATCTGCTGCTGCCTGGTGTGGCAGTTTTCTTTACACGAGGCAAGCTTTGGCATCCCACATCCTCATTTCCAAGATCCTGGTGATTTTGAACTGGGAAGAAGACTGCAAAATCTGAGCCACAGAGGATCCCAAAGCTTAATGGCAGCAAATCAGCTTTTCTCTGCAAAGGATCTGAATGTGTTTAATTTCTCTTTGTTTCAGCCTCTGCTTTTGTTCTAAAGGCTGCATTATCCTCTGGTACATTGCATCAGGATCTGACTTTCCACCAGCATCTTTTTCTTTCTGGGGAACAATCTTTCAGCCAGCACTAGGGTTATTAGGGACACAGCTGACAGATGGCCTTGGTTAAATGGGTGGCCTTTTAAAAAGAATCCATGTGAAAATGTTACTTAACCTACAAGTTCCACTGTTTTAATAGAGTAACCCAATTCTCCCTCCAAAGCTGTTTGTCTGCATTCTCCTGTAAAGAAGATTTTAAAGCATTAACCAAAAGTACATGAGAAAGCGATTATTCTCATGGTCCATTTCCTACAGCAAAGAACAAAACATTTGATTGTCAAAATACTGGGGTTTTTTGACAGTACATATTGCTGATGTTACTGAAGAATTAGAAATGCATTTTCCTCTGTATGAGAGAGAACTGTGCAATTCTGATTATTTTATTTATCTGGGCTTCAAGGCTTGATGAATATATTAAAGCATTTAAGAGGTCACACTGCTGGATTACCCCACAGACTCCCCTTGGAATAAGATTTCTGTAACTTTTACCTTTTGGATACTTTTGATTTAGTAGTAGCCTGAATATCTTGGGGACACAACACTAGAATGAAACTTACAGCCGTGACATCCAGGATATTCTTTTTATAAAAGGCTCCTTACTAGTATTCTTATCATAAACTTACCTAATTTCATTCTGAATATGGGAGGATGGTAGGGGAAAAAACTCTTTCTCTAGTTTCCCACAAGAACTTTTACCATATCATTAGCAGAGCTCTAAAACAGAACAATAGCCAAGCAGGATCTTTCCAGGGATCCCTCTACTATTCTGAGTTTATAACAAGGGCTTACAAGCACAACCTTGGATGAATAAGGGAAAATAAGGTATTTTCCCCTAATATTCACAGCTGTACCAAGTCACCAAATTTCCTCTGGCAACATCCTTTGTTGGATGTAATTTCTGCATATTTAGTGATCTTCAGTGGATTTATTTTCCATGAACTTGTCCGATTCCTCCTTGAACCAGCATAAACTTTTGGTAGCCTGGTAAGTTAAAGACAACCAGATGAGACATGAACCACATCCATCACACTCATGCCATTGGTATATGGAGCTACACTGATGGCATTAAGTGATTAAATGCTTTAGCCAAAAATGATCTAAGTACCCTTGAGCAGACCTTTGGCCTTTCATTCGCTAATGGCTTTCAAGGACAGGTGGGAGCAGCTAAATTTGTCTTTAAAAGCCTGACACATCTTTGTCCATTGTTAATTAATTCTGAATTAGCTGTTGGTTTTGTAGGCAGTGACTAACTGCTCTTTGAGATCTCTGACAAATACCAAGGTCCATGCAATAATATTGGGTAGGGAAGTGTTGAAACAGTATTCCTCACTCTTTTTTTGGCCAAGAAGTTAGTGCTCCCATTAATTCAATATAGAAGTACCAACAAGAATGAATTCCCTATGTGATCTGAAACACTTCCAGTGCTTTTTATGACCTCTTTTGGGATGTAATTTGAGATTGCCATTTAATTTACATGATGTACCCTTGCCTGAAATAGAGCTTTGGAAAGCACAGCTATGAGTAGAAGCAGTAGTTTCTTGGGCATGTGCCTCATTGAGACCAATAAATTTTTATCATTGCCAAGATCTACACCAATACCAGAGTTCTCTTCATTGCTACTACTGCAGATAGGTTGAAAGAGGTTTCCTGTCCTTAGGTGCATCTGTCTGCTAATGGTTTCACAAAACCATCTGCTAATGGTTTTACAAAAATTTCTTCACTAAAAGGGCTGTCAAGTCCTGGAACAGGCTGTCCACGGAAGGGATTGATTCACCCACCATTCCTAGAGGTATTTAAAATATGTGTAGATGTGGCACTTAGGGACATGGCTTAGTGGTGGATTTGGCAGGGCTGCGTTAATGGTTGGACTCAGTGATCTTGAAGGTCTTTTCCGACCTAAATTGCTCTGGGATTCTGTGTGGGCTTTTCCTCTCAGACACAGCCTGATATCTGCCATACCATGAATGTGCATAATCCATGGGTGTATTCAGATCCCTAGATCATGGTATGCTGCTGAAAGCTGCACAATCAAGAGGCCACTGAAATATAATCTGGTTTTTTGCTGTGCTTCTGTTGATGCTTTTTTCCGGTCTTAGAAAATTGAGAGCCAGACATGGTTAAGGGA